>MU680705.1:20522-72498 GCA_026770625.1 Nicotiana glauca | reverse complement strand
TCAAGGGTCTTCCCGGCTCCGGCGGGACCAACACAGGTGGACTGGCCAAATACTCCTTAATTTTGTCAAATGCTGTCGGTCATTCATCCGTCCATCTGACCGCAACATCTTTCTTTAGCAGCTTAAAGATGGGCTCGCAAGTTGTTGTGAGCTGGGCAATGAACCTGCTGGTATAATTCAACCTGCCAAGTAAACTCATCACCTCTTTCTTATTCCTTGGCAGCGGTAGCTCCTGAATGTCTTTGATCTTGGACGTGTCTAGCTCAATACCGTGTCGACTTACCACGAACCCCAACAACTTCCCAGATGAAACTCCAAATGCACACTTTGCTGGATTAAGTTTGAGGTTATACCTGCAGAGCCTCTGAAAAAACTTCCTCAAGTCCTTGACATTGTCACATTGCTTCCTCGACTTTATGATCACGTCGTCTACTTAGACTTCAATTTCCCGATGTATAATGTCATGTAACATGATGGTCATCGCCCTCATGTATGTTGCCCCTGCGTTCTTCAACCCAAATGGCATGACCCTATAACAATACGTTCCCCAAGGCGTGATGAATTCCATCTTTTCCGCATCCTCCTCATCCATCAAAATCTGGTGATAGCCCGCATAACAATCCACGAAGGAACCAATCTCATATTTGGAACAATTGTCAATCAATAT
Source organism: Nicotiana glauca (assembly GCA_026770625.1). Classification (NCBI taxonomy): domain Eukaryota; kingdom Viridiplantae; phylum Streptophyta; class Magnoliopsida; order Solanales; family Solanaceae; genus Nicotiana; species Nicotiana glauca. The sequence continues at coordinate 71,831 of MU680705.1, read as the reverse complement.
GTGGATATTTGGTAGTGGAAAGTTGTCTTTTGGACTCACCTTATTGAGATCACAGTAATCAACGCACACTCTGGTATTTCCATCCTTCTTTGGCACAGGCACAACATTAGCTAACCAGGTGGGATACCGGGTGACCCGGATGACCTTCACATTAAACTGCTTGGTGACCTCTTCTTTGATTTTTACACTGATATCTGTTTTAAATTTCCTCAGCTTCTGCTTGACAGGAGGGCATGCTGGGTCGGTTGGCAATTTGTGGACCACTAAATCAGTGCTTAAACCTGGCATATCGTCATATGACCACGCAAAAACATCTTTGTACTCAAACAACGCTTTGATTATCTCTTCTCTGAGCGCAGGTTCCAAATGAACACTTATTTTTGTTTCCCGTACATTCTCCTGATCCCCTAAATTGATTGCCTCTGTGTCATTCAGATTAGGTTTGGGTTTTTCTTCAAATTGGCTTAATTCTTTACTGATTTCTTCAATCGCTTTCTCATTATCATATTCTACCTCGTCGTCACACTCAATTTCTTGTATTATTAGTTCGGAGTTAGATTGGTAATCAAGACTAGGCCGAAGACTCCTCATGCATGACACAACAGTTAAACCAGCATAAAAGGGATTGTACAATAAAGAAAGAAAGACAAAATAAAGGCTATCAGGAATGAAAAAAGAAGGAAATTGCATTTCATTAAAATTGTAAGATAACAAGGTTTAACTCATACAAACGGACGAAACATAGCATCCGAATTACAACCTTGGAAATAACCCAGATTAAACTGAAAGGAAAATCAAAACTAACTACCAAGACTCCCTCCAGGTAGGAAGAGGAGTAGCTTCCCAATTATTAAGCTTTGCATGGGGCCCCACGAACTGCACATCTGCCTTGCTCAGACCTTCTCCTTCCTCCACCACATTCACCTCGTCAAAAAACTTCCCAAACCTCTCAATCAGCTCCTTGACGGGTTCCACCACCATAGAATTAGGCATTACCGTTGTTGGGCGCTTCTTAGTGCCAGGCCAACAAAGGAACGGGAAAGGCAAGGGATGGGTTTTGGAAGGGTCCATGCTCTCTTTTTCATATTCTTAGCTCGCCTTATGTCAGCAGCAGTGGGCTTGAAGCCTAAACCAAAAGTATCCAGTTTTCCAGGAAGAGATACCGGCTATATGATTCCTTGCAACGAAGCACCCAAGCCTTTTCCAGGTAAGAATCCATTCTTTATCATTTCCGAAGCCACCATGACAGATGCAGCAGCTACCCTGGGCATAGGAATACACTCTCCTTCCGGGATCTTTGCAACTGATATTGTGTCCAAGACTTGGTAAACCCATGGACCTTTGTCATCCTATGCTTCGTCGAAAGGCATAATGGTATTACACGAACTATCTTCCCCATGCACCATAATTTCCTGCCGGTCCCACTCTAATTTGACCATCTGATGCAAGGTAGATGGCACTGCTTTTGCTGCATGAATCCAAGGCCGGCCTAATAAGAGATTGTAAGAAACAGCCACTTCGAGCACCTGGAACTCCATAGTAAATTCAACTGGTCCTATAGTCAGTTCCAACACAATATCCCCAATCGTGTCCTTTCCTCCCCCATCAAATCCTCGTACGCAAATGCTATTCTTGTGGATTCTCTCATTGTCCACTTTTAACTTTTCTAGGGTGGATAGAGGGAAAATGTTTGCACTGGACCCGTTGTCAATCAGCACCCGGGTAACCACAGAGTCTTCATATTTCACTGTGAGGCAGAGTGCTCTATTATGCTCAGTACCCTCCAAAGGTAACTCATCATATGAAAATGTAACCCTATTGACCTCGAAAATCTTGTTTGCTATTTTCTCCAGATGATTCACAGAGATCTTATCCGGAACATGGGCTTTATTCAGAATCTTCATCAACGCCTGGCGGTGCTCTTCCGAAAGAATCAATAAAGATAGCAATGAAATCTGTGCCGGGGTTTTTCTCAACTATTCTACAATGGAATAATCTTGCGCCTTCATCTTTTTCAAGAATTCTTCTGCTTTTTCTTCAGTTATAGCCCTTTTTACTGGTGTTAGATTATCTTTGGCTGCTTTAGCATTTCTTAGTTCCTCAGGGGCAAAGCATCTCCCTGAATGAGTAAGCCCATGGGTTTCACAAACTTCTTCTTTAACTTCCTTCCCTTTGTACGTCACAGTCACTCGGCCGTAATTTCATGGGACGGCCTTTTCACTGACTATTGGTAACTGAGTCACTGGCTTAATGATAACCGACTCTGTGTGAGCCCCTTTCACGATCGCAACGAGCTTGACAACTGCTCCCGGCACCACCACTTTAATTGGCTTTTGTTTTATTGCGTCACTGCTCAAAGGCTCCTTCTTTATCACCACCACTGGTTCTCTAATTGTCTCTTCTACTTTGATCAATTCTCTCTCACTGATTGGTTTCTCATTTGACCTGTCCCCACTGGCCCTGATAATTATTACGATTTGTGAAGGCTTCTTATACTCTCCCTTTTGCACTACCTCAATCATATTGGTCTCGTGATGGGCTGGAAATGGATTCTGAGTGATGTTAGGTGTCTCTGGAGCCTACACCTCAATTCGGCGGGTATCAATGAGCTCCTGGATGGCCGTTTTCAAATGCCTGCATTTCTCTGTATCATGCCCCGGGGCACCCTAGCAGTACTCGCAACTCACCGAGTGGTCTAGGTTCCTTGGGGGAGGATTTGGCACTTTGGGTTCAATCGGACTTAACATGCCCAATTGTCTCAATCTGTGGTATAAACTGGTGTAAGATTCTCCCAACGGAATGAAAGTTTTCTTCTTCTGCAGCCTATCATTTTTAAAAATAGGGTTGGGTCGAAAACCGGGTCCAGTGGGGTTTCTGTAGGCTCTCGGAGGTGGGTAGGTATTTTGAGTATGGTAAGTATTTTGTGGGGTGGGTGCACGCCATGGAGACTAAGGTTGGGGTATGTTTGGGCATGGTGGACAGAGAAATGGGGGGCGGGAGGTAGATAGTAGTGTTGCGGTGGGCCATATGGGGTGTGTGGGTAGGTTTGGGGATGAGGTCGAGGTTGGTGATAATATGGTGATGGACCCTACCATGCTCTCGATTCCACTACTGTAATATCTTCCTTCTTCTTCTTTCCCAAACCCCTCCAGTGTCGCTCTGGATGGCCTGGGTAGTTGCTTTAATCGCCGAATAGCTCATAATTTTGTTGGACTTGAGACCCTCTTCCACCATACTTCCCATTTTCACTACCTCATTAAAAGTTTTTCCAACTGCCAACACTAGATGACCATAGTAAGTAGGCTCCAAAGCCTGCACAAAATAATCGACCATCTCCCTTTCCTTCATTGGAGGATCAACTCTTGCGGCCTGTTCTCTCCACCGAAAACTGTACTCTCTGAAGCTTTCCCCGGGCTTCTTCTCAATTTTGGTCAATGATAGATGGTCGGGGACAATCTCGAGATTGTATTGAAAGTGGCCTGCAAATGCTTGGGCCAAATCATCCCAGGTGTACCATCGAGCATGATCTTGCCACGTGTACCATTCCAAAGCAGCACCACTGAGACTTTGACTAAAGTATACCATTAATAACTCATCCCTTCCCCCAGCGCCTCTCATCTTACTACAAAATCCCCTCAGATGGGCTACTGGGTCACCGTGTCCTTCATACAGATCAAACTTGGGTAACTTGAATCCCGCGGGCAACTGGACGTCGGGAAACAAGCATAGGTCTTTGTAGGCCACACTCACCTGTCCTCCTAAACCTTGCATATTTCTGAACGATTCCTCTAAGCTTTTCACCTTTCGTATCATCTCCTCCTGCTCAGGGTTTTTGGGAGGTTTCTCTTCTTCAGCTAAGATATCAAGACGGGGAGTGTAAGAGTATGGTTCTGGAGGTTTGAAGGTGGGTTCAGGTGGGTAATAGTGGTTTTCCTATGTTTAGAACAGGGGCTCACTAGAAGATTTGTGTAATGCGGCGGGTGGAGGAGCCACAAACACAGGAGTAGTTGGTGGTGGAGGGCATGGGATTTGTTTAGGTGGTGGAGGTGGTGGTGTTTGGGAAGTAGTTGCGTAGTATTGCTGGTAGGTAGGGTAGGCCGGAGAGGAGTTCACTGTGGAAGGATCTTGTGGCTGAGCTAATGGTGGGATGTAGGCGGGGTTACCAGGATAGTCCGATGGTGGGTGTCCCTTTGCCCATGCCTGGTACTTTTCGGCCATCTGTTGCTTCAGTTTATACATCCCTTATTTCATTGCATTGACATCCGCAACTTCTTCTTCCCTAGACGGGTCGACAATGCTTGCCTCTAGCTCTTGGTTGACCATTTTTGATGTATCCTTAGAGCGGGTGTTATATGGGTGGGTTGCCAGAATGCCAGTCAACTGAACCACTTGCCTGGACTTATCATCAAAAACAATATTGTTAGCGGTTAGGGCATTAACAAATAGATAACCCCACGTTTGGGGAATGAACGCACCTAGGCAGTTAACAGTTTCTATTATGCCTTTATTCGACTGCTTGCGTCATCCCGACTTTCTTTATTCCCGACTGCGACTTCTTTTCTTTTATTCTTGCCTTTGTTTCTTTTTGTTTGCCATTGTTTATTTTGTTGTGGATTCTTTTTTTTTTCTTTTGTTTTTCTTTGGCTCTCTTTCTTTCCATCTTTGGTTCTTTTTTGCTCTTTCGCTTTTTTCCCTTTCTTTTTTTTATTTAGTTACGGTCGGATCCTATGGAGATTGCCTACGTATCCTGACCCTGCCTGAATCAGTCCAAGTGTAATAAATGCAAAATAGAAGCAAAAATATTTTTGGAATTTTCACTTTTACTAACAGCAGGTATTACAAGGACTCAAGACTGATGCATTAAGACAACTAACAGACTCTAAATGACAAGAAGGACTACAAACTTCACCAACAATTATTCTACTTCAAAAATGAAAATGCAGACTGACTCGAAAAGAAAATACAGACTCATACAACTGACAAACTCCAGTAAAAGGAAATACAGACTCCAATGACAATCATGAATACATTAAAGCTCCTGGTGCCCGTGGGACATCATTCGGTCTCGCCGCGGGTCTATATGCAAGTTCCCCTTGAACTTTTCCAGGTAACTCATTATCTGTTTCACAAATATCATCACCGAGGCAAAGAAGGTAGTATGAGTCATGTTCTCGCACATTTGGCATTTCCTGTTAATGTAGTGAGCAATAGCCAGGATTCTCTCTCTGATTATGCCCTTTTCCTGAAGCAGCCGCCCTATTTGTTGGGCCCTGGCCTCCAAAGTCTGCTGATTTTGTTCCTGGAGTTGTTTCAGGTCCATTTCTAATTGTGCTAATGTTGTGTAGCAGTGCTCTCTTTCAACCTTGAATTCTTTTGCCTGTTTGATCATTTTGTTTTCTGCGAAGATGACCTTTTTCCTCAATCACGTGACCTCATTATCGTGTTCTTCTTTCAACTGTTTGACCATGTGAGCTCGCTCTTCCACATTTCTAGCCAATTGTTTTCGAACCCCGGCTAATTCTCTTTCTGCCTTGTTGAGGTCAAAACTGTAGTCATTCACTTTTTGCCTTAGGTTTTCTATAAGCTTTGCATCTTTGGCACTCCTGACAGGACTTTCAGCTGCTACCTTCATCTTTTGGATTTGGGCTCGTAAGGCTTCATTCTCTTTGGCCAATTTCTTTTTCTCACCCTCGTCGGCCGTAGCTTGCACGCTGTTCTCAAACTGAAGGTCTCAGATTTGCTTTTCCAATTCTCTTATTTTTGCCCTGTACTCATTTTCTTTGGCTAGCCAAGCCCGCTGATCTTGCGATGATTCGGAAAACTCCTGGATGTGAGGTCTTTTAGCTGGCCTCTCGTGCTTACATTCTCTCCTATACCAAGCAAGGTATCCTAGTAACACTTTGCCTTTGGCCCGATCCTGCATGCAAGTATCTGATTTTAAGTATTGACATTCATTCCGGATCTGGCAGACTTTTGCTTCAGGAAGCTGTCCGTCAGGGCTAATCTCAACTACCTGAGCACTAAGATCGCCGTCATTTGGCACTATCTGGCACCTCCCAAGTTGCCTTAAAACCCGATAGGGGGCATAAGGCTGAATGCTATTAAGACCCATCAAGAGGAAATGCGGCCTTGCTTCTGGCATGTATATGATTTCATCAACAGGCAACCATCCAAGCGTCCACTCTATTTGACTAGCAGTGAGGGACCGAAAGTATGTCTTGTCTAGCCCGTGAATCCTTCAGGCAAATTGATGCCTTTAATCCTCGTATAAAACTCTTCTATGCATGTTTTCTTTGGAGACCCATAGCTCAAGAACTGAGGACGATGGCACAAGTGCTCGGTCATCGATATTTGCAGCAGTACATTGCACCCCTCGAAGAAGTCTCCTCCGACTTTGCAGGCTGTAAGAGCATGGAAGATTTCGGCTAATATCATAGGCGCAAGAGTGTTTTTGGCTTGAGTCATTAGAGTGCTGACGACCTCGGCTATTTTTATGACAATGTTTCAGTCTTTCCTTGGAAATACCACAAGCCCCAGAAAAGCCACCATAAAAGCAAAACGTCTATGCTCCTCCCATTTTTGGCGGTTTCCTTTGCTACATATCTTGCTTTCCGGGTTGTTGAATCCCCCGATGTGGCCATATCTGTGCTATATGAAGTGTGGAGCACAAAAGCCATTTACCAGATATGTGTTGTGAACCGTCCTACGTATCTTCATAGAGTCTAAAAATCGGTGCACGGCTACAGTTCTCGGGGCAGCTAAGTACTTGTCCCTTAAAGGAACCTCATCTTTTTCGATGTAGCCGGCTATTTCCTCTAGTGTCGGGGTAAGCTCAAGGTCTAAAAAATGGAACACATTATGTGCCGGGTCCTAACAGGTGACCAGTGCTCTTATAATGTCTCCTCGAGGCACAATCTCTAACAAACTGGTAAGCCCTTTCAAATATCTCTTGACTTCATCTTGCCCTTCTCCTCCTAAATCGTTCCACCATAGATGTAACTCCAAAGGGATTTTATGCATGATTGAGAAAGGTTCATTTTGAATCGTGCTCATCCTGCACATTTATTAAGGTGATTTACTCACTTATTTTGACCTAAAGGAAAAATGACACCATTTTTTTTCGTTCAAATTTCTAATTTCAAAAATAATAACAAAAAATCGATTTTGCAGATACGACCTTTCAGGACTTCGGGGGAAGATTTTAAGGCTGTGCCCGCTAACCGTTGAGAAATGACACAAGGTGGCTGTTCTTGCAAAGACAGCCTTCCGGCACCCTTTTAGGGACATTCGGCTTTTTTTTTAGACAAGAATAGCCTTACCCGACTTATCTATGAAAAAAATAGGGATGGTTGACCCCATGAGGGTTGCCTACGTATCTCACATCCGGTGAGAATTAAACCAACGTAGTTCGGGCAAATAAACTAACTATTTTTGAAAACCAGACTCTTCTTGACAAATACACTTTTTCGGAAAACCGCACTCTTTTTATATTTTCTTTTTCAGTGGCAAATAAAACAAACTAATTTGAACATAAAGCTCTTTTTGTTTTTCTTTTCCATTGGCAAACAAACTATTAAAATACTTTTCCTTTTTTTTTTTATTTTTCCAAAAATCCGGCAGAGTTTCGGCACTACTTGGACATTGGTTTTTCTAATATAGGTAATTAACTCTCTACAATGCTGGTTTCTCTTTTTCTCTTTTGTCTTTCAACTTTTCCAGACATTCAAAGTTGGTCAGCATGCAAGTCCGAGACAAATAAATGCACACGCAACACATAAGATGCATCAGGATGGTCTTTTCATTTCAGGTTACCTGTCCTAGAAGGATCCAACCCCTGTGTTGAGTCCCCTAAGTCATATGCACATGATGAAAATAAGTGCTCCTACTACGGATCCGGCATGAAGTCAAGTTATTCTAGGTTCAAAACTTGGGTATGTGTTCTAGACTGTGTACCCGAGCGGACAACTCGAGTCGAGGAGGGGGCTACGTACCGGGGACCCGCGAGATCGTCCGACTTTGTAACTTATCCGAGCCTCTTTCTTATTTCAAGGTATGACACTAAGAGAATAGGGAGTCTCAACCAGTAAGCACATCCCCGGAGGTGAGAAGAGAAGGGTTTCGGCACATTTTATATATACAATTCAAATAATATCAAAGCAGTAAAGTATTTAGCACATTTAGCAGGAAAACATATAGGAAAATCAAATAAAGCCAAACATAACAATTATTCTAAGCTCGAATTCTTAAACCCTGAACCGAAGTTTTGGGTTTGTGTCCCCAGCAGAGTCGCCAGAGCTGTCACACATCCTTTTTCCGCTACTACACCCCGGGAAGGTATAATAAAAGGAGTTTTTCCACTTAAAGGACAATCGAAAGGGGATTTATTATTAAGATTTAGAGTCGCCACTTGGGATATTAATGGTGTCCCAAGTCACCGGTTGAATCCCGAACCGAGAAAATTATGACTCTGTTAACAGTCCGCGAACCAGAAATTCGAGTAAGGAATTCTGTTAATCCGGGAGAAGGTGTTAGGTACTCCCGAGTTCCGTGGTTCTAGCATGATCGCTCAACTGTCATATTTGGCTTAATTATCTTATTTTAATACATTTTGAACCTACGTGCAAATTTTAACTTTTAACCTCTTTTATGCATTGTTTAGAGAAAATTGCAACGTCGTTAAAACACGTCTCGAACCTCGTCACATAAATGCACCCGTGACTTTTGACACATTTTAACTTCGTTGAGATTTGGATTTGGGTCACATAAATGTGCACCTGTATTTAAGAAGGTAACATTATGAAAAACGCGCCTAACGTGACTAACGCGTTATTATCTTTGGGGAGTCCATGAAATTTGCTAAATGGCCTATTCCGAAATCTAAGTATTTTTATATAACCATTTATCGAGGGCCCCGCAAGTTATGGATTTTGTTTGGCGAGGCTCATCTCATTTTTATTTAAAAGCCAACCTAAAGCAACTACGATTTTCTATTTATTTGTCTCTAATAATAAAAGGAAAAGTCTTAGCTAATTAGTATTATTAATTACTATTAAAAATAATCAAGGAAAATGATCCTCGAGTTTGAGTCCACATTTGAACAAAAGGTAACACCTCCTAGCTACCCAACTCAAAGGCCCAAAGACCCTATTGCAACATTAACCTCTATTTTAAAATTCGTTCAGGCCCAAATAACCCCGGACCAGTCTGGTGACAAAGAGGTCTATCATTTGTTGAGTTATTATTGGCTATGGGCCTCAACCCAGGCCCAATCAGTAAGATGGAGGGGCTGAAGTTGGGCAGTGCTCTAGTGGTGCCCATACGTCCACTGATGGTAATAACGAAAGGAAAATTCACAGTTGCTTAATCTAACAGCTGTTCGATTTAATCTCTAAATTTTTTTTACATCTGATTCGTATTGACCAAATTCCTACTTGTGTTTGAAGAGAATAGAAAATGAAAGTGCGAGTTGTTGACTAATGTGACTGACACTCAGCTTAAACTACAAATATTATTCATTTGGATGCTTGTTTGACTCACATAGAAATAGTAATTGTATTAAATGACAAAGCAAAATTTCATGGCCAACAAAAGCTTTGAACTTTTGAGTCCATTTAATCGAGTGCACTCAACTAAACCCGTTACACCTGTTTCAGTATGAAAGCCTATCACACTTAACTGAACCTGAAGTTATTCTACAATTATACTAACTGGTTGTATAAATACAAAACTAAAACTACATTTTACGGAGTCCAATTAGAACAGTCCATTACAGTCTATTGTTAGTCTTAACAATTCAAATCCATTTGTAATGAGAACATTAACAAATCACAACAAAATATGTAACAAAAGCAGGCGGCAAATTTTTATTTCAGCTCTTGACTGTACATGCACATTGCTTCAAAGTCTAGACAGGTACCTGGAGATTGAGGCAAAATAAAGGATAGAAGTCAGCAGCAGTGGAATTCGATAGCAGATTTAAATACAACAATCCAATCAACAACCCAGGAACGATTTCAGCAATCCAGGAGTAATTCGAAATCAGTCAAAAACCAGGAAAACCTTCAACAATTAGAAAACACCCACAATAGCCTGAATAGAAACCCAAATGATTTGTACTTCAGTTGAAAACACTGGCGATTCAAATTAACTAGCTGAAACTTCAATGTAATAGTCTATTTTTGTGGTTTTTATTGTATTTTTGTATGTTTTTGGCTTTTTGCAGGAATTCTGATCTAGAAGAGAAGTTTGTGATCTGATAATTTGAATTTTAGATCTGGAACTTGAAGGATATTCTGGGGGGAATTTAGGCTTTAAAAAACTTGTTTTCAAGGCAGAGGTGACTGCCTTATATAGGCAAACTAATGGGCAACCCTCAGATTTTTTGTTTTCATTCCAGTCCCTCTTTATTTACTCATTTAACCCCTTGCTTTCTGACTTGTGTCACAAGTTAATACACTACAATTACTGAAATTACGCTAAAGTACTACTTTGGAAGGTCCTAGAAGATTCTAGTTTCAACTACCATGTGCTATCCAATCCTTAATGTCTAAGTTACCCTTGAATTCAACCTAAAATTACTAACACTAGTTGAACTATCAGTTATAACCAAACCAGCTACTCAACTATGGTTAATCAATCAATGCTAAAATCAATTATTTACAATCAAACAGACCTTAAAATCAAATTAACTGGACAGATCTAGCTAATCATGAAATTAAATCTAAAATCAAATTGCAGTAAACAATCATGGATCAACTAATTGAACCAACCGCAAAATCAAACTGGGCAAAATTAAATCACACATGAGAATTAGAACAATATCAATTAGCACGAAGAAATTTATTCAAATTAACGAAACTTAAACTAAACCCTATAACACTGAACATGCTCGAATGATAAAGACTCAAACACAGCAAAATTAACAAATTACTATTGACTAACAAAGGCAGAATCAAAGAAAAAGTTTAAACTAATTATCAGACCTAAAATACTTAATTACTGCTAAGAAACAAAATAAACAGAGAAACAAAAAGAAAACCAGAAACAACAAGAATAGAAACGAAGAACAAATTTTGTTTAAGCTAATTAAAGAAGTAGGGGAAACTACGCAAGGCTGGAACATAGATTGACAATTCGATTCGAGCCTCGGAACAATGTTAAGCATTTCTTCTTCCCAAAGAACAAACGAAACATTGTTTCGTGACTCGAATCCAATACCAGATTCAAGCAATCAGGCAAAAATCGAACAACATAAGCACCTAGGGTTCTGCCGTCATTGATAAAAAAAAATCAAGATGTTTTAATGATGTTCAAAGGAATCTAGTTGGATATTGGGTATGAGGAAGGCTGTGGTGTTATATTGGGGTTGTTTGGAGCCGGTGCCGCCGTGCACGGTGGCGCCGCCGCCTAGGGTTTGGTAGATTTATGGAGATTGGGTAGGATTTGGGATAAACTAAGGGTGGATTCGGGGAGAGGGGAGTGAGGAGAGAAATGGTGAAAATTTGAGGCGATTTGGACGTTGGCTGCCGGCGGTGGCGATTTCCGGCAGGCGGCGTTAGGGCGGAGGGTGGTGGTATTATATCGGCATTACAGGGAAGTGTACGAGGGAGACACAAATGTTTTTAGGGTTCTTGGACAATTTTATTTAATTAGTTGGGGTTGATGAGGGCCGTAGGATCATGGGGAATGGATGGCTAGGATGGACTGACACCAAACATCGTCGTTTTACCTCTGCCCGACCGGACCGGACCGGACCAGGACTTTTGGGCTGGGGAAAATGGGTATTTGGAAGGAGTCTTGAGCTGGGGCTGGCGTTTGGGCTTAGCTATTTTGGCCCAAATTTGGGTCCTTAAGACCAGCCCTTTTCTTTAACTTGTTTTCTTTTGTTTTTCTCTTTTATTTCTTTTATTTATTTTCATTTTGTATTTTATATATTTCTGATTTTATTAAAATGCATAATTAAAATAGAGACCTAATTTATTTAAAAAATGAAGCTAATTAATTCCTAAAAAATTGATTAAGTCCTATTTAAAGTAAACTCAAGACAAATTCAACAATTAACAATTAAAAGTGCAAAATGGACTATTTTTGTTATTTTCTTTAAATTTTGTTCTAAAAACAACTTAACCACTAAATAATCCTAAAATATGAAATTAGATCCTAAATGCAAATGTCATGCGTATTTCTTATATTTTTCATATGAATTAAAATGCGCAAATAAAATACAAATAATTAACAGTAAATGACATAAAATTCACAAAAGTGTAAAATAATGAAAGAAAAATTATTTTGTTTGAATTTTTGGGAATAATTCATATATAGGGCAAAAATCACGTGCTCACAAATAGAATGCCGATAATTGTATGTCTAAAGACAATGTCCTCTCCTCCACCGAAATAAATGGCAAACTATCCATACTCTCGACCTTTATGCTCAAGGCATTTACAACAACATTCACCTTGCCCAAATGGTAACGGATGGTAATATCATAGTCCTTCGGTAGCTCAAGCCACCTGCACTGCCTCAAATAAAGAACCCTCTGCTTAAACAAATATTGAAAGCTACGATGATCGATGAAAACTTCACAAGACGCACCATAATAATGCCTCCAGATCTTGAGAGCATGAAATATCACGGCCAACTCCAAATTATGTATGGGGTAATTTTTCTAGTGGCGCTTTAGCTGACGTGAAGCATAAGCAATAACTCTCCCTCCTGCATCAATACAAAGCCAAGGCCAACGCGTGAAGCATCGCAATACACAATATACGTCCCTGAACCGAAAGGCAACACTAACATCGATGATGTGGCCAAAGGTGTCTTGGGCTACTGAAAGCTCACCTTGCAATCATCAAACCATCAAAATGGAGCACAAGGTGCTGCAATAGATGAGAAGCCCTTCACGAATCGACGATAATAACATGCTAACCCCAAGAAACTCGTGATCTTGATGACATTGGTAGGACGAGGCCAACTCTGGATTGCTTTGATCTTCCTAGGATCCTACTTAATACCCTCACCTGACATAACATGTCCCTATCACGACCCTAAACCTAGACCCGATTGTGATGGCGCATCTCGTGAAGATAAGGCCAGCCAACACAAACTCCAAATTTAATTAACAGATATAATGATTCATAATCAAGTCATTAATAATGATAAATCCAAAAATAAAGTGAAATATATCAACTGCGGGACAAACACAGCCCGACATCGTGGTATCACCAGTCACGAGCATCTAAAGATTTGTCTAAGAGTCTGAAAGAGTTTATACAGTATATCACATAACTAGAAACAAAAAATAAGAGAGGAGGGAGAAACACTAGGCTGCAAATGCTGAGCAGCTACCTAGTGGACTCTGAATGGCCTGCTGGGTGCAATCAACCCTCTCTGGCGGGGCCCGAGGCTCCTAAATCTGCACACAGGGTGCAGGAGTAAAGTGAATACGCCAACTCAGTGAGTAATAACAATAAATAGAGACTGAGCGATAAGAAGTCACGTAAAAACACAACAAGATGCAGTATATAATCAATGCAGTGCAATAAAACAATGAAACTTGTAAGAACATAGCTTATTCTAGTGAAAACCTCTTTTAAGCATCTTTTAGCAGTTAAACAAGTAAATGATAAAACAGCGAGAAAAGATAAACACATAAAATCAGCTCCTCGGGCACAATATCAATAGAATCAGCCCCACGGGCAATAACATGGAACAACACCAGCCCCTCGGGCTATATCACATATCACACTAGGTGCCCGCACTCACCGGGGGTGTACAGACTCCGACGCGCCAAGCGCAACATCAATCCATCTCGTGGCATAATCAATTAGGCTCTCAGCCTCACATCGAGCTACCTTGTGGCGTACAACTCAGGCCCTCGGCCTCATAATCATAATCAGTACAACATTGTTGCACATTACAACCCGATCCCATAACAATCCTCACAACACAAGCCCTCGACCCTACTTAGTTAGAAATCTCTAAAAGCCACGCGGGCACAATAAAACATGATGCTCAGTCCAAAATATCATTTAAAGTGTTAAAACAGAGTAAATATGGCTGAGTTATAAAAACAGTAGGATATAGCATGTCTGAGTACATATATGAAATCAAAACAGGAAGGAAATAGCAGTAAAAATCCCCTAAGGGTCCAAAACGATTGGCACGAGGCCCAAATATAGCATTTAGCCCAAAACATGATGATAGCAAACGGTTTTCAATCGAATACATGGTAAAACAGTCATTCGAGATGGACTAATCACAATCCCCAACAGTGCATGACCCCACGCTCTTCATCTAGTGCGTGCATCACCTAAACATAGCATATCGATGTGTAATCCGAAGTTTCATACCCTCAGGACAACATTTATGATCAATACTCACCTTGATCCAGTCCAAACTCTAGCTCGCGATGCCTTAGCCCCTTGAATCGACCTCCACAGGCTCCAAATCTAGCCAAAATCAATAACATTAACCAGGAACTAAGGCCCGGTGCTAAGATAAACGACAAGGACAATGTGAATTCAACATAAACTGCAAGCTATCTAAGATCAATCCTAATCCAACCCCGCCTCACCCCCGAAATGAAGTACGCAAAGCTCCACTACCCCCTACCCTACAACCCTAATACTTGACCTCCAAACCTTCCTATTAGAGGCCATGTCCTCAGAAATCTGCAGTCGAGCCATGTCCTGCCTGATCACCTCTCCCCAGTACTTCTTAGGCCTCCCTCTACCTCTCCTCGAACCCACCACGACCAACCGCTAACACCTCGTCACCAGAGCATCAAGGCTCCTTCTCCGCATATGCCCGACCCATCTGAGCCTCACTTCCCGCATCTTGTCATCCACAAGTTCCACGCCCACCTTCTTCCGGATATCCTCATTCCTAATCTTGTCTATCCTAGTGTGCCTGCACATCCACCTCAACATCCTCATCTCTGCTACCTTCATCCTCTGGATATGGGAGTTCTTAACCGGCCAACACTCTGCCCCATACAACATGGCTGGTCTAACTACAGCTCTATAAAACTTACCATTGAGTAACTGTGGTACTTTCTTGTCACATAAGACTCCCGATGCAATCCTCCATTTCATCCAGCCCGCCCCTATATGGTGAGTGACATCCTCGTCGATCTCTCCGTCCTCCTAGATCATCGACCCAAGATACTTAAAGCTATCTCTCTTGGGGATGACCTATGATCCAAGCCTCACATCCTTGCCTACTTCCCTCAGCTCAGCGCTAAACTTGTACTCCAGGTACTCAGTCTTAAACCTACTCAATTTGAAACCCTTAGACTCGAGGGTGTGTCTCCAAACCTCCATAATAAAATCAGCCCCTCGGGCATAATATCAACAGAATTAGCCCCTCGGGCAATAAGATGGAACAACACCACCCCCTCGAGCTATATCACATATCACACTGGGTACCCACGCTTACTGGGGTATATAGATTCCGGGAGTGTCCCTTTACGGCCCAAGCATAATATCAAACCATCTCGTGGCATAATCAATTAGGCTCTCAGCCTCACATCAAGCCACCTTGTGGCATAGACCTCAGGCCCTCTGCCTCATAATCATAATCAACACAACACTAATGCGCCCTACAACCCGATCCCATAACAATCCTCACAACACAGGCCCTCGGCCCTAATAAGTCAGAAATCTCTAAAAGCCACTCGGGCATAGTAAAATATGATGCTCAGCCCAAAATATCATTCAAAGTGTTAAAACAAAGTGAGCATGGCTGAGTTATGAAAATAGTAGGATTTAGCATGACTGAGTACATATATGAAATCAAAACAGTGAGGAAATAGCAGTAAAAATTCCCTAAGGGTCCAAAATAGTTTGCACGAGGCCCAAATATGGCATTCATCCCAAAACATGATGATAGAAAATAGTTTTAAATCAAATACACGGTAAAACAGTCATTCGGGATGGACTAAGTCATAATATCCAATAATGCACGACCCCATGCTCGTCATCTAGCGCGTGCGCCACCTCAACATAGCACATCGATGTGTAATCCGGGGTTTCACACCCTCAGAAAAACATTTACAATCATTACTCACCTCGATCCGGTCCAAACTTAGCTCACGATGCCTTTGCCCCTCGAATTGGCCTCCCGATGCTCCAAATCTTGCAAAAATCAGTACATAATCATCAAAATATGCTAAGGGATAAAGCCCACTCGAAAGTAATTAAAAT
This sequence comes from Nicotiana glauca, assembly GCA_026770625.1. NCBI lineage: Eukaryota > Viridiplantae > Streptophyta > Magnoliopsida > Solanales > Solanaceae > Nicotiana > Nicotiana glauca. Next base: position 55,626 of record MU680705.1, on the reverse strand, counting down.
ACCACGCAAATCCCAAAATTAATCAAACTCGACCCCTAGGCCCATGCCTCAAAATTCAATAAAATTTACATCAATAGACTCATTATCTCCCCACGAATTCATACATATCAAAAGTACTAAAATCCGACCACAAATGACCACTCTAACCCTTGTGTAAAGGTCTCCAATCTCAAGCCCTAGTTTTCCTAATTTTAACCCTTAATTTCCAACTCAAATCAGTGAAATAACACCATAGAAACAAGTTTAGGGTCCAAAAACCTTACCTCAACAAAATTCCCTTGAAATCCCTCTTCAAATAGTTCCCTCAAGCTCAAACCCGTATGAAAATGATGAAGAAATAGCTCAAAATCGCGAAGAAAGTCTTTTATACCTTCGGGTCCAGCCTTTTCTCACATGCTGTCCTTTTCTCGCACCTGCACAACCGCTTCTGTAGTCCCAAGCACCACTTCTGTGGTAATCACTTAAGTCACCTTCCGCACCAGCGACCTGACATCCACTTCTGCGGTCCCGCAGGTGCGGTTCACATCTCGCATCTGCGGTATTCACTTACTTTGCCTTTGGCCACATCTGCGCCTCCTAACTCGCTTTTTCAAGACCGCACCTACGGTCCCCTAGCCGCAGGTGCGGTTATGACAGCAATGGGAAAAACTTCAGCTGCCAAAACCCAAATCAAAACTTCCGCCAACCATCTGAAATTACCCCGAGGCCCCCTGGACCTCAACCAAAAGCACCAACAAGTCCTATACTACTATCAAAACTTATACCAATATTCAAAACACCTCAAACAACATCGAATCAACCAAAACACATCGGATTCAAGCCTAGGTTCCAAAAATCTTTCGAATTATGCTTTTGATCAAAAAGTCTATCAAACCACGTCCGAATGACCTGAAATTTTGCACACATATCCCAAATGGCACAACGGACCTAATGCAACTTCCAAAATTCCATTCTAACCCCTATATCAAAATCTCACTTATCAACCGGAAAATACCAAATTTCAAATTTTGCCAATTCAAGCCTAAATCTACTACGGACCTCCAAAATACATTTCGATCATGCTCCTAAGTCCCAAATAACCTCCCATAGCTACCCGAACAATAAGAACTCATATCCGAGCCCCTTTATCACATAAGTCAACATCTAGTTGACTTTTCCGACTTAAGCTTACTCAAAAGAGACTAAGTGTCTCAAACCTTACCAAAACCTCTCTGAACCCGAGCCAACCAACCTGATAACATGCAATACAACTGAACAAGGTAATGATAAGAAGAAATGGGGGAAACGAAGTGGTAACTCATCAAATGACCCGCGGATTGTTACAGTCCCAAGAATGCCACAAAATCTAACCAAAACTCGCACATGGAGAACTTAGCATATAACTTTTCTTCCCGCAAGGTCTGAAGCAAAAGTGTCAAATGTTGCTCGTAATCCTCCATAATACATGAGCAGATCAATATGTCATCAATAAAGAGGATGACAAATGAGTCAAGATAAGTCCTAAACAATTTGTTCATCAAATCCATAAACGTCGTCGGGGCGTTGGTCAAGCCGAAAGACATAACTAGAAACTCATTGTGGCCATATCTAGTTTAAAAAGCCAAAATCTTTAGATGATGATACCCAGATCTCAAGTTGATCTTATAGGACACCCTAGCATCCTACAACTGGTCAAACAAATCATCAATACGTGGCAACAATTACTTATTCTTAATGGTAACTTTATTCAACTTGCGGTAGTCAATGCACATCCACATACTCCCATCCTTCTTTTTCACAAATAACACAGGTGCACCCCAAGGTAATACACCTAGCCTGATGAACCCCTTTGTTAGTAACTCCTCAAGCTGCTCCTTTAACTTTTTCAACTGTTTTGGAGGCATGCAGTACCTTGAAATAGATTTAGGCTTGGTACCTGGTTCTAAATTAATACTGAAATCAATATCACGATCTACTGGCATGTCCGGTAGATCAGAAACAAACACATTGGAAAACTCTTGCACTACGGACACTGAAGTAGGGTTGCACTAATGCACCCTGAGAAGGCGGTGGTGCTGAATAAGTCAGTCTACTGGACTGACCCCTCACAAACTGATCTTTGACCCCAGACGGGGCACCACTAAATCTTCCAGAATGTCGAGGTCTCTTCTTCCTCGTAATATACAATTGGCCTTGGTTTCGGATACCCTCAATCCACAGAGCTATCTCCACAACCTACTCGTAAGAAGTCCCCATCTCCACATCTCGGTCCATGGTAACCTGAATACCATAGGCTATACTCTAACAGCCAACCAACTCATTATCACTGGCCACAAGGATTAAGAAACAGCAATGTATCAGGGGCTGAGTGTACCTTCTGCTCAAGAACAAGAAATGGAGCTATTAAGTTAAGGTGCCGCTTTCCTTTTTCTAGCTCTTCTTTGGGTTCCTTATCGATGCGTGCGTAATAGCTCACTGGTCTAGCTCCATGGAACTAAAAATGTATCAGGGCTCAAGTGATTCACCGAAGCAACGAGACCTTGAAAGTTTCTTTTTCAAGTGTCAATTGCGGAATGTTCTGTTAATCGGGGAAGGTTTTTGGTGAAATGTATGCCCGCAATAAACCTCTACACTCTCTCTGCATCGGTGGGGAGTATCATAAGTGCATGGAGGGACAACTCAGAGAACCTCACCTCATAATCAGTCACAGACATCTGACCTTGCTAGAGCCGCTCGAACTAACCTTGTAGCTCTTACCTTTGAGAGGGTGGAATATATCTCTCTAGAAAGTGACATATGAATTGATCCCAAGTAAAGAGAGGAAAACCTGATAGTCTGCTAAGAAGGTAGGACTGCCACCATCTACAGGCCCTTCCCTCCAATTGAAATATGGTAAAGTCCACCCCGTTGGACTCCAATAATCTCATGTTGTGCAGCATGTCTCTACAATGGTCAATAAAATCCTGGGGGTCCTATTGTTGCTTACCGACAGAGGTAGGAGGATGCAATTTGGTCCATCTATCCAACAACTTATGCGACTCGACGATCACATCTGTTCTGGGCTCTGGTACAGCCACTGCAATTGACTGGGTTCTACCCACATGTAATGCACGTGGGATCTAATATACAAAAACAACATGTCATAGAACCTAAGCAATAGGGGTCTGCGCTCCATCTCCTGTTTGAGATCTGGCCGGGTCCGTAAAAAAAAACTAGCATGCGTCATAGAATCCATGAACCGCAGTATATGGCCCATGACCTCCTAAAATCTCGGTGTAGACGTGAAATCTGTCAGGGCCGGCTCGGCTGCAGGAACCTCACCCTACTCCTCAATGACAAGATCCTCCACTAGATCTGTTGGTGGTACAATGGGAGCAACCCTAGGATGCCCTCATCCTCTGGTAGGAGCTGGAGCTCTCTTTCAGCCTCTGCCTCAACCTCTAGCAACAGGGGGACATCTCCTCCGCCACCCAGTACATTTTCCACACGCATTCTCGCTATCTATGAGAGAATAAGAGAGATATACTTAGCACAACATCAACTGCATGATAAGAGATGAAAAAAGAGAAGTTTCCAAACACCCTCTAACCTCTCGAACATAACTACGGACGTCTCCTTACTGATCCACAAGACTCTATTAGGACCACTCATGACTTGTGAAACCTATGTGAACCTAGAGTTCTGACACCAAGCTGTCACGATCCAGTTTCCACTATTGGCCGTGATGGTGCCCTATGTCACTGCTAGACAATCCAATGGTGAGCTACCCATTTAATTCTCATCTTAATATATTAAGGTATTTGATTTTCATTTAATAAGAAAACAAATAGTAAGCGAGCGTAGTTGTAATGATCCGACAAGTCATTTTGAGTTTTAGCCTTCATTTTTGTGTCTCGACACCTCGATTAGTTCTTTTTAGCGTGTCTTGATTTTCATACGCAGTTCATGTTTTGTTTTGCAAAATATTTATGTGACAAATTTAAGAAAATGCAAATTTTAACCTTAAAATGATTTGAGTTGACTATGGATAACATTTTGTGTAAACAAGATGGATCAATATTTTGATGGTCCTGGTGGGTCCATATCATGATTTGGGACTTGAATATATACTCGGAATTTAAGTCAGAAGTCCCTAAATTATTTTGACTTATTGCCAAAAACTAGCATTTTTGAAAGTTGAAGAATTTCTAGGTTTGACCGAAAATTGACTTCTTAGATAATGAGTTTAGATTTTGACGTTAAAACTTAGAATACTTCTGTATTGCTATTTGAAACTTTTTTGAAACATTTGTCCAATTCAGAATTGATTTGACATAATTCGAACACTTAAATGTGATTCTAGTGTTGTTGAGTTTCACTGTGAAAGTTCATTCGTTTTGAGGATTGATTCGTAGATTTAGATGTTAGTTTGGTGATTTGATAGCGTGATCAAGTTCATATGACCTTATTACACTTGTGTGCATGTTTTGTTTGGAGCTCGAGGGGCTCGGGTGGGTCTCATACAGGATACATATTGATTATGAACTTTCGAGAATAGTTGATGCCTTTATTGCTGTTGGTGCTCTACTGCAGGTCTCACATTTGCAAACCTCGAATTTGCGGACAAATATTTGCATTTACGAGCATGGGCTGGAAGGGCGAGTCTCGCATTTGCGAGGATAAAGTTCGCATCGCATTTGCGAGGAGAAAGTTCGCATTTGTGAACGAGCAGTTGCCTCTTTTGCGGAGGAAGAGTTGCATTTGCGATTCAGTGCAGTCCTAGGTAACCTTCGCATTTGTGAAGGATTGATCCGCAATTGCAAAGGCTGTTTTGCATCTACAAATCAAAATGTTAAATTTGCGATAACTATTCTTCTGAGATAGGGTTCGCATTTGCGACCCCTTTCTGGCATTTGCAATGTTCGCCATTGCGAATAAGACATTGCAATTGCGATATCCGCAACTGGATAAAAGAGGGGAAAATGAGACTTAGCTAATTTCTCACATTTTTTCAACCCTAAACACCCTAGAGGCGATATTTCCAATAGATTATTTTTCCTAAATTCATTGCTAAGTGACTTTAATCTATTTCTTTCAATTACCCATTACATTTAATGAGATTTCAACATCAAATTTAGGATATTCATAGTAGAAATTAGAGATTTGGGTAAAATTAGGGATTTTTATAAAATTAGAATTTAGACCTTGAATTGAGGTCGGATTTTGAAATAAACTACATAACTGGGATCGGGGGTGAATCGGTAATCGGATTTTTGTCATAATCTCAATTTTGACCAAGCGGGCAGAAGGTGACTTTTTCAAAAATGATATAACTTGAGCCTCTTTCATTTGTGGTTAGTTTCTAAAGCTTATTTGAAATCATTTGGTTAATAATTTTCTAAACTTGGTTGGTTTGGAGGTTGGTTCAAAACATAAGGCCGTTGTATTGATTGCTTGAGTTATAGAGTGAGGTAAGTGTGGGGTCTAACCTTGATTTAAGAGAATTAGGGACCCTTGAACTACATGTTTTGTGAATTATGTATTAAATGGCGTATATGTGAGGTGACGAGTGTATATGAGCTATTGCATTACTTGCTTCCCTATTTTTATTGCTCTATTATATATATATTTTCATTTATGCCTTGACTACTATATGTTTATTTGACTTATATGCCATATTTGCAACTTGCCATTTGGTGTTCCTTATATTAAATTGTCCATTCCTTCCATGATTCCATGTTTATCTACTACTTGTCTCTATTTTCTTTTCTTACATATCTAGATCGTCTTATGCCTTGCTTGTCTTGTAGATATGTATCAATTGTTTCCTTTATTAATGAAGTTTCATTTGTATGAGTTGTTAACTGGTAGATATCGCTGAGTTGGTAAAGTTGAAACATCCGAGTTGTTCGAGATTCTTTAATTCTTATGTTATTCTCCATTGCTCATATCTTTCTTCTCTTGATATAGAACTTCTTGTAAATCTTGGTTGTTGAATTGCTATTATTGATTGAAATTGTTTGGGTAGCGTATTGCACGCCACAATGGAAATTTAAAGGTAATGTATTGAAATGGCGTGATAAGGACGGATTATGATATTAACAGTTGATGATATGGTGGGATCAGGTTGCGCGCCGAACGGATTATTTAAAGTTGATATTGTGGGATAAAGTTCCATGCCACAACAAATTGATTTAAATTACATTTGTTCGTGACTGTTGGATTGGCATTGGTAATCTAGAAGAGCTTATATGACTGATTATTCTAGACTCTCCATTAGTTGGATTTGAGTTCATTGTTATGAATTAAATGCTTTACTTCCACTCTTGTCTTTTCTGTTATTATTGTGTGCAGGTTAATGTAAGTGACCCGCCTTAGCCTCGTCACTACTTCGTTGAGGTTAGGCTCGACACTTACAGAGTACACGGGGTTGGATGTACTCATACTATGCTCTGCACTTCTTGTGCTAATATCGGAGTTGGTCCCAACGACCTTCAGTAGACTTGCTTGGATCCATCTATTCAGAGGAGACTTGAGGTACAGGTCCACAATGTCCGCAACCTCGAATTCCCCTTTTACTTCCTTTAGCTAATTATTTTAATTCAGATAGTAATGTTTATTTCAGACCATTATAGTATCTTAGATACTCATGTATTCGTGACACCAGTTCTAGGGTTTGTATTTGGATTCCGTCACTTATTAGCTAATTTACTTATTGCAGACTATTCAGTTTCATTCTTGTCATTTAATTTGGAAAAATTATTTAAAATGGTTAAGTGATATAGCTAATATTGTCTTTCCTAGCAAGTAAAATGTTAGGCACCATCACGGTATCGAGGGTGGGAATTCCTATTGTGACAGTAGTAAATTAAAGCATAAACTAAATGAGAAAGTAAGAAAAGTGAAATAAATAATCAAAACCCATGAGTGTCTACAATAATTCCCCAAAACCTGGTGTCACAAGTGCACGAGCATCTAGTAGAATATACGAAACTCTCTAAGAAATATTGTCTAAAACAAAATAGACAGAAATGATAAAACATAACAAGAGAAGGCTCTGGGTTCTGCAGAACGGAGCATGAGAAGAAGCTCACCACTAAGCCTCCGGGTAATGCGGATGCGCGCCCTACGAACTCTAGATGCACCTACCACTAAACTTGCACAATATATGAAGAAGTGTAGCGTGAGTATGTAAATAATGTGTACCCAGTAAGTATCTAGTCTAACCTAGAAGAAGTAGTAACGAGGGGTTAGCATCAACACTTACTAGTGGGTAATATACATAATGTACAAAAGTATTTATTAGCCATGAAATACAACATCAATAACGGAATAAGAGGCAATAATTAATGATCCTATAAAAAAAATTAAAAATCCCCAAATATTACATGATAATCTAAACAAGTAAGGGCTCAACATCCATTTATAAATCCTTAAGTCATGAAATACATATGAAGTACAATCAGACTCTGAGTGACAACACGTACGAGTTATGCCGAGGTCGTATGACTTGATTCATAATAATCGTGTATATGGACTATCGAGGTCGTATAGTCGGATCCATGTGTAATGACTCGACCGGTCATTTTAAGCTCTAGCATGTCGTTCAGGAGTCTGAGGCCTTGAGTAGCTTCACTTTAGGTATTATGACTTGTACATTTGGTCGGAATTGAATTTTGGGAAGTTCGGAGTTCATTTGGAAAGAAAATTTTGATTTCGGAAGCTTTAAGTTAGATGAATTTTCTAAGGTTTTACTTTTGGGTAGACGGCCTTAAAATCAGGATTTAAAGGTTCCAACAAGTCCGTATGATGATTTTGGTCTTGGGCATGTGTTCGGATCGGGATTTGGATGACCAGGGAGCATTTCAGCACCTATTGTGGAAAGTTTTCATGAATTTGGATTGAAATGTATTTTAATGTTATCGATGTCTGTTTGAGATTTTGAGCTTGGGAATAGCTCTGTATGGTTATTCTAGTCTTAGATGCACGTCCGAACGTGGATTTGGGGGTTCATAGGTCGCTTCGCGGTCATTTGGCGAAAGCTAGAAATTTGAAGGTTTTTTGGAAGTTTAACCGAGAGTAGACTTTTTGATATAGGGTTCGGATTCTGATTTTGGTAGTTGGAATAGGTCTATAATGTCAAATGTTATTTGTGTGTAAAATTTGAGATCAATCAGACGTGATTTGATAGGAATTAAACGTGGGGAAGTGTTTTTTGAAGTTTTGAGATTCATGACTTGATTCATCTGTCTTGGTGTCCAATTTATTCATTTAGATGTTATTTCGGTGTTTTGATTGTCCAAGCGAGTTCGTATGAGGTTCTTAGACTTGTATTGACATTTGGTGTGGAGCCCTGAGGGCCCGGGTGAGTTTTGAGCGCGTTCGGAGTGGTGAAGAACGGTCGGTAGTGTCGTTCTCCTATCGGGTGGTTTGAGCCGGGTGAGGCTAAGTTATACGATACAGATTTGGTGCAGGATGCCTTGGACAATTTGAAGTTGATTCATAAAAGACTTCGCACGGCTCAACCCAGACAGAAGAGTTATGCGAACCAGAAGGCGCGTGATGAGTGATTCATGATTGGCGACAAGGTTCTCTTGAAATTCTCGCCAATGAATGGTATTATGAGGTTCGGGAAGAAGGGAAAGTTGAGCCCAAGGTTTATTGGCCCCTTCGAGGTGTTGAGACGAGTTGGGGAGGTTGCCTATGAGCTTGCTTTACCCCCCAGCTTATCGGGAGTTCATCCGGTTTTTCACATATCTATGATTCAGAAGTATCATCCCGACTTATCCCACGTGTTAGACTTCAGTACCATTCAGCTGGATGAGAGTTTGGGTTATGAGGAAGAACCAGTTTCCATTATTGATAGACAGGATCGCCAGTTGAGGTCCAAGAGGATTTCTGTAGTGAGGGTCCAGTGGAGGGGCCAACTAGTCGAGGAGGCGACCTGGGAGTCCGAGGAGGACATGCGGAGCAGATAACCTCATTTATTCAGCATTTCAGGTACTTTTCTATGTTCGTTCGAGGACGAACGTTTGTTTAAGAGGTGGAGGATGTAACGACCCGACCGGTTGTTTTCCTTTTTAGAAACCCGTTCCCTCCAAATAAACTCTATATGCTTGCTTTAGCTAATTTATGACCTGTGGGGATGGTTGGTTTGGGATTTGGAAGAGTTTAGATTGAAATATGCACATTTGACTCCGTAGGATTTTCTTAAAGGGCTAAGTTTGACTTTTGTCAACATTTTGATCAAACGGTCCTGGACTCATGTTTTGACAATTTTGGAGGGTCTGCAGGAAAATATGGGACATGGGCGTATGCTCGGAATCGAATTCCAAGGTCCCTAGCCCGAGTAATAAATTTTTATTTGAAATTGTTAAACTGAAATTTTATGGATTTAAAGAAACTAATTAATGATTGATCACGTTTGTATTGGGCTCGTATGTTGGTTCTGAAGCCCAGTACCAGTCCAATATAACATTTAAGACTTGCCCGCAAAGTTTGGTGTCAATCCGAGTAGTTTAAGGGCGTTTTGGCCCGTTAGAGGAAAATTAAGAACTTGAAGTTCAAAAGTTTGATTAATTGGTTTTAGGGGGTGATTCTTAGATTTATCATTGTTTTGGACGTTCCAAAGGTTCAAGTCGGTCCGTTTCATGATTTCATACTTGTCGGTATGTTTGGGCAGGGCCCCGGAGCCCCGAGCGTCTATCGGATGATGCTCGAGTGAAGTGGAAAATTTTTATAAGTGCTAAAGTTGCTGCTTCTATCATAACCGCACCTGCGGTTGGTAGACCGTAGGTGCAAGACCGCAGATGTGGTCCATCTATCGCAGATGCGGCCTAAGGGAAGGCCAGGTAAAATCGCAGAAGTGTCCCTCCAGCTGCAGAAGCGGCCAAAAGACCGCAGAAGCGGTCCCAGCTCCTCTTGGCCTGTTCCACAGGTGTAGATGTTTTCTCGCAGAAGCAGGACCGCATATGCGGTCCCCTAACCGCAGATGCGAAAATCGCTGAAGAAGTGGGCTTCGTTTAATACGAGTTCCAAACTAATTTTTGACACTTTTCGCTCTTCCATTGGCGATTTTGGGAGCTATTGAGATAAGATTTTCATCTAGCATCTTGAGGTAAGTTTATCCCATCTATCCTTAGTTTAATACTTGTATCTTAGGTAGATTAAACACCATAATTTAGGTAAATCAAGGGGTTATAGCAAAACCTAGGGTTTTAACATAAAAATAAGATTTAGCTACGAAGTTAGTTATGAAACGGATTAGAAATTGTATGTTATTGATCCTTAGGTTATACAGAACAACTTCCTTCAATAATTTTTGGAATCTGGGCATGTGGGCCTGGGTTCGGATTTTAGGAAACTTGTGTTAATGGTTGGGAAATTGCTTAAATAGTTAGAATTCGATTTTGTGAGCTTTTATTGATTAGTTCCTACCTTATTTAACTAGTTTGGGATCGTTCAGCTCCAAATTGAGGGTTTGGGCTCGTTCTTGGTATTAGAAGCGCACTTGGAGCGAGGTGAGTTTCCTTTCTAACTTTCTAAGAGGGAATTGTCCCCATAAGTGTAATAACTGAGTAATTTTCTACTAAATGCACGGGCTACGTACGCACTAGGTGATGAGAGTCCGTACATAGCTACTATCAAGTTAATTGTCCGGGTAGTCTAGGATCCACCGCAGGGCCCAATCATAATAAAAAAGAAAGAGTTCTCTCTTTTTTTTTCCCATGCTGTCTATTTGTATCATGCTATATTTGTGAATGTCTCTATATTTTCTTACTAATGTGATAACTTAGGATATGCTAGAAATTTGGGGAGGAATGTAAGCAAATATATATACTTGTTGGACACTTGTATGAATTTATTTGGAAATAAATGCGCATTCATGTGATTCTTGATATTAATTGAAATTTGTGGATCGGGCCGATCGCCTTGGTAGAAATAGATGCATCTATGGTTCGCGCCATTCGACCCTCTGGTGGTGCATAGTTTATTTTCTGTTGGATCAGGTCGTCGACCTCGGCATAATGTGTGCATGAGACTTATATATATATATATATGTGAAATCTTATCCATGACTAATTCTGCTAAATACTTGAAATGTGTACGGTTAACTATAAAATTGTTAAGGACATGAGTCATTAACCCTTGCTACATGTTGTTGATTAATTGTAGCTATCATGCCTAGCAGAATGCTATATTATATTATTTGACCTTAGTAAGTGTCAAGTCGATATCTCGTCTCTACTTCTTTGAGATTAGACGGGATACTTACTGGGTACATATTGTTTATGTACTCTTACTACACTTTTGTACTTAATTGTATAGGATCTGAGGCAGGTACATCTGGCTATCAGTTCGGTGCGCACCGCTAATTCATAGTTTGAGACTTCCACGGTGAGCTGCTCCATTCCTACAATGTTCAGTAGCTTGATGGAGTCTTTTCCTTACTTTTCCTGTCTACTCTATCTCAAACAGTAGGATAGTTTTATTAATTTGTACATTCTACTAGTTGCCCATTACTTGTGACACTAGGTCTTGGCACACACGTTAGTAGACTATTATTTTATGGGTTGTATAACTATTTTGTCACATTATTGTCAACTTCTGATTTGACTTGAGCTTTATAAACTTTTTCACTATTTTGGGTAAAAGTAAAAATGAGAACTAAAGTACATTTTTCGTGTTGGCTTGCCTGATAATGGTATTGGGCTCCATCACGATCTGTTTTTCAGAAATGGGTTGTGATAACAAGGTATCATAGCACTAGGTTCACGTAGGTCTCACAAGTCATGGGCAAACCTACTAGAGTCTTGCGGATCGGTACGAAGACGTCTATATTTATCGTTGAGAGGATATATGGTTTTAGGAAAACTACTTTTTATTCATTTACTCTCGTGTAGTGGTCAGTACACTAAGTTCCCTTCTTTACTCTCTCACAGATGGTGAGGACACGCACGGCTGATGTTCCGGACCCGGGAAGGGTAGCCCCCCTCTAGCTACTAGAGGCTGAGGCTGAGGCCGGGGGCGAGCACCGGCCCGAGGTAGGGGACGAGGGCGTCCCAGAGCTGTCCCAGTAGCACCACTAGCAGATCCTATGGGAGACCCTATTATTGAGGAGCAGGGCGAGTTGCCCGCAGCCTAGCCTACCTTGGTGGATTTTATGACAACACCGGGCTTCCAGGAGGTCATGGGCCGTATGCTGCGGTTCATGGACACTATGACTCAAGCTGGTTTATTTCTAGCAGATCTAGTTATATCACAGGCAGGAGGGGGAGCACAGACCCCTACTACTTAGGCTCCTGGGAACGCAGGTGCAGTGTATCAGGCTTCCGGCGCTCTACCCACAGATGGGGCTCAGCCAATAGCTGCAGCGATACCCGAGCCCAGACCAGCTGCGGATGGTGACCCGCAAAAGCTGTTGGATAGATGGACTAGACTTCACCCTCCTGTCTTCGATGGTGAGCGCCATGAGGATGCTCAAGACTTCATTGATAGGTGCAAGGACAGACTACACAACATGAGGATATTTGAGTCGCATGGGGTTGAATTCACTACTTTTCAGCTACAGGGCAGGGCCCGCAGATGATGGCAGTCTTATGTCATGGGTAGACCAGTAGGTTCTTCTCCTATCACTTGGAGTCGGTTCACGCAGTTGTTTCTGGAAAAGTATATTCCTCCCTCTGAGAGGGAAGAGCTGCGGTATCAGTTTGAGCAGCTGGAGCAGGGTCAGATGTCCGTGATCGATTATGAGGCGAGGTTTTTTGAGCTATCCCTCCATGCATTAATGATACTTCTTACTGACACAGAGAGAGTGCAGAGGTTTGTTGCTGGGTCGCATTCTGGCACCAGGGCCAACATTGCCCGAAAGGTGGAGATGGGGACTCCTTATCAGTTAGTAGTAGAAATTGCTCGAAGGATTAAGGGCTACTGTCTGAGGGGTAGGGAGTAGATGTAGTAGGATAAGAGGGCTAGATTCTTCAGAGAGTTTAGAGGTGCCCCGGCTAGGGGTAGAGGCTAGTTTGGGAGGGGGCAGCCCAGCGGGTCCCCATATTTAACACTACCACCTGCTCGGGGTGCTCCAGCACGTCCCTATTTTAGCGCCATGCCAGAGAGTTCTCATCACCCACCAGCTATTCAGGGTTCCTCCGGTGGGTATTCAGGTCCTCGGGGTTCTTCTGATTCTTATTTTAGTGTTATGCTAGAGAGTTCATACCGCCCACCAGCTATCCAGGCTTCTTCCAGTGGGTCTACATGCCATCAGGGTCAGCCATCAGGGTAGCAGGTAGGGGTTTTCAAAACCGATCCGAAACCAAAAACTGATCTGAACCGAAGCTTAATGGCTTACTGGTAACGGCTTAACGGCTTAACGACTTAACGGACGGGGAACGAATTGAATTTTTTTTATTAACGACTTATCGGTTTGGGGGCGGATTATTCAATTTTCTTAACGGATAATACGTTAAGTCGTTAAGAATATATATATATATATATAAATAATTTATTTTTATTTATATATATTAAATATAAAAAACTAAAACCCTTGAAAATGATTTGCAAAAATAAAAGGCCGCCTGTTCTATTCTGGCTCCCTGTTGTAAGGATATTCCTAGTTATAGTCATGGTACTACTGAGTGTTCATTTTGCCTTCACGCTAAGACTTGTTCCTCAAAAAGCACTGTTCGTCTAAAAAATATAAATAATATGACTGTTGATGTTTTTGCATTGAGGTTCTACTTCTACTACTATTTTAAGGTTTGAATAGTGATGTTGCTGAAATTAGAAAAGGAAAATTTATGTCTGAAACAATTGTTCCTAGGTCTGTTGATATTGAGATGCAAAATATCTATATACTGTGAAAGTGCAAAACTTACTAGATTATCACGTAGTTTGTTATCTTTGTTTCTGTTTTTCACTTCCGTGGCTAAAAACCTTTTAATTTGATCTCTTTAGCTTCCTAAATAGGTGCAATTGATCTCTTTAGTGAATATGTATGTTAGCCCGATAAACTGCCCGATAAGAGCTAAACCGATACCAACCTGCCTGATATCTTATCGGGTGGCTAACGGATTAATACATTTAAAAGCCGATAACCGTTAAGCCAAACTGTTAAGAGTAAAAAACCGCCAAATCTGCCCGATAAGCAGCCCTAGTAGAAGGGTGCCGCACCGCGGGGTTGTTTAGAGTATGGAGACCTTGGTCATATAAGGAGATACTGCCCTAGGCTTTGGGGCAAGGCAGCACAGCAGGGTCAGCAGCCTATGATTTCAGCACCGACTGCCCCACCATCTAGAGGTAGAGGGTAGACTGGTAGGGGTCATCCTAGAGGTGGAGGTCAGCCAGCCGGCGCTCCAGCCAGATTCTATGCCCTTCCGGCTAGGCCAGATGCATTGGCCTCAGATGCCGTCATCACAGGTATTATTTTCGTCTGCGGTAAAGATGCTTTGATATTATTTGATCTAGGGTCCACTTATTCATATGTATAATCTTTGATTGCTCGTTTCCTGGTTATACCTCCTGCACTTTTGGGCACTCATGTTCATGTGTCCACTCCTGTGCGTGATTTTGTAGTTGTAGATCGGATCTACCGGTCCTGTGTGGTTACATTTTGTTGTTATGAGACTAGAGCAGATCTCATGTTGCTTGACATGATCAATTTTGAGATTATCCTAGTCATGGACTGGTTATCTCCATATCACGTCGTCCTAGATTGCCATGTAAAGACTGTTACTTTAGCAATGCCAGGATTGCCAGGATTGGAGTCGAAGGGTTCCACATTTGATATACCTAACCAGGTTATCTCTTTCCTGAAGGCTCGGCAAATGATCGAGAAGGGGTGTTTGGTATACTTGGCTTATGTTTGGGATACCACCGCAGAGTCTCTGACGATTGATTCAGTTCCAGTAGCTCGAGAGTTCGCCAATGTGTTTCTTTCTGATCTTCCTAGCATGCCACCGGATCGTGATATTGATTTCTGCATTGATTTAGCTCCAGGCTCCAGGCACCCAGCCTATATCTATCCTATCGTACCGTGTGGCTCCTAAGGAATTGAAAGAGTTGAAGGAAAAGCTTGAAGAGTTGTTAGTAAAGGGGTTTGTTAGGCCCAGTGTATCGCCTTGGGGTGCCCCAGTGTTATTTGTGAAGAAGAAGGATAGGACTATGCGGATGTTCATTGATTACCGCCAATAGAATAAAGTCACCATGAAGAACAAGTATCTATTGCCTCATATCGATGATTTGTTCGACCAGTTGCAAGGTGCTAGGTGTTCGCTAAGATCGACTTGAGGTCGGGTTACCATCAATTAAAGATTCGGGACTCGAGGCATTTCGGACTAGGTATGGCCATTATGAGTTTCTGGTGATGTCCTTTGGCTTGACTAATGCACCGGCGGTATTATGGACTTGATGAATATGGTGTTCAGCCCTTATATTGATTCCATCGTTATTGTCTTCATTGATGATAGCTTGATATACTCACGTAGCCTGGGGGAGCATGAGCAGCATCTGAGAGTAGTGCTTCAGACCTTGCGAGAGCAGAAGCTGTATGCGAAGTTCTTCAAGTGTCAGTTTTGGCTAGATTCAGTGGCATTCTTGGGACATATTGTGTCAGGAGAGGGTATTTAGGTGGATCCCAAGAAGATTGAGGTAGTTTAGAGTTGTCCATGTCGTGCTTCAGTGACCGAGATCAGGAGTTTTCTGGGGTTAGCAGGTTATTACAAAAGGTTCGTGTAGGGATTTTCACCTATTGCATCACCTCTGACTAGATTGACCCAGAAGGGTGCTCCTTTCCATTGGTCTGATGATTGTGAGGCGACCTTCCTGAAGCTCAAGACAGCCTTGACTACAACACCAGTTTTTGTGTTGCCTTCCGGTTTAGGGATGTATACAGTATATTGTGATGCTTTGCGCGTTGGCTTGGGTTGTGTATTGATTCAGGAGGGGCGAGTTATTGCATATGCCTCCCGTTAGCTGAATATTCATGAGAAAAATTATTCTGTGCACGATTTGGAGTTGGCAGTGATTGTTCATGCTCTTAAGATATAGAGGCACTACCTGTATGGGGCGTCATGCGAGGTTTATACTGATCATCGCAGCTTGCAGCATTTGTTCAAGCAGAGGGATCTTAATTTCAGGCAGCGCATGTGGCTTGAGTAACTGAAGGATTATGACATCACCATTCTTTATCATCCGCGCAAGGCGAACGTGGTCGCGGATGCCTTAAGCAGGAAGGCAGAGAGTATGGGTAGCTTGGCATTCCAGCAGAGAAGATACCACTAGTATAGGACATTCAGTCCTTGGCTAACAGACTAGTGAGGTTGGAAATTTTGGAGCCTAGTCGGGTTCTTGCATGTATGGTTGCTCAGTCTTTATTATGGGGGGAGATAAAGGCCCGGAAATTTGATGATCCACATCTGGCGGTTCTCAGAGAGACGTGCTTCAGGGAGGCACCAAGGAGGTTTCTATTGGCGAGGATGGTATTTTACTGCTCTAGGGTCATCTTTGTGTTCCTAATATTGATGGCCTGAGGGAGAGGATACTAGAGGAGGCACACTGTTCGCGGTATTCCATCCATCCGGGGGCTACAAAGATGTATCGCGATTTGAGGCAGCATTATTGGTGGCGGAGGATGAAGAAAGACATAATGGAGTATGTGGCTAGGTGTTTGAATTGCCAGCAGGTCAAGTATGAACATCAGAGGCCAGGTGGCCTACTTCAGTAGATGCCTATACCAGAGTGGAGGTGGGAGCGCATTACTATGGATTTCGTAGTTGGATTGCCACGGACCTTGTGGAAGTTTGATTCAGTATGGGTCATTGTTGATAGGTTGACAAAGTTGGCCCACTTTATTCCAGTGGCGACTACTTATACATCAGAGAGGTATGCTCAGATTTACATTCGAAAGATAGTCTGGTTGCACGGTGTACCTATTTCCATTATATCAGACAGAGGCCATCATCTCACTTCACATTTCTGGAGAGCTGTTTAGAGTGAGTTGGGCACCCGCATAGAGCTTAGCACAGCATTCCATCCTCAGACCGACGAACAGTCCGAGCAGATGATTCAGATTTTGGAGGATATGCTTAGAGCATGTGTGATTGACCTTGGGCGGTAGTGAGACCAGTTCTTGCCCTTGGCCAAGTTTGCGTACACCAACAGCTACCAATCCAACATTGAGATGGCCCCATTCGAGGCATTGTACGATTGGCGGTGTCGTTCTCCTATTGGGTGGTTTGAGCTGGGTGAGGCTAAGTTATACGACACAGATTTTGTGCAGGATGCCTTGGACAAGGTGAAGTTGATTCAGGAAAGGCTTCGCATAGCTCAGTCCAGATAGAAGAGTTATGCGGACCAGAAGGCGCGTGATGTATCATTCATGGTTGGCGAGAAGGTTCTCTTGAAAGTATCTCCAATGAAGGGTATTATGAGGTTCGGGAAGAAGGGCAAGTTGAGCCTAAGGTTTATTGGCCACTTCGAGGTGTTGAGACGAGTTGGGGAGGTTGCCTATGAACTTGCTTTACTGCCCAGCTTATCTAAAGTTCATCCAGTTTTTCATGTATCGATACTTCGGAAGTATCATCCCGACTTATCCCACGTGTTAGACTTTAATACCATTCAGCCGGATGAGAGTTTAGGTTATGAGAAGGAGCCAGTTGCCATTATTGATAGATAGGATCGCCAGTTGAGGTCCAAGAGGATTTCTGCAGTGAGGGTCCTGTGGAGGGGCCAACCAGTCGAGGAGGTGACCTAGGAGTCCGATGAGGACATGCGAAGAAGATACCCTCATTTATTCAGCACTTCAGGTACTTTTCTATGTCCGTTGGAGGACGAACATTTGTTTAAGAGGTGGAGGAAGTAATGATCCGACTAGCCGTTTGTCTTTTTAGAACACCGTTCCCCCCTAAAATAAACTCTCCGTGCTTGCTTTAACTAAATTATGACATGCGAGGATGGTTGGTTGGGTATTTGAAAGAGTTTGGATTGAAATATGCACATTTGACTCCTTAGGATTTTCTTAAAGGGATAAGTTTGACTTTGGTCAAAATTTTGAGCAAACGGGCTCGGACTCGTATTTTGACAGTTTCAGAGGGTCCGCAGGAAAATATGAGACCTGAGCATATATCCGGAATCGAATTCTGAGGTCCCTAGCTCGAGTAATGAATTTTTATTTGAAATTATTAAACTGAACTTTTATGGATTTAAAGAAACTAATTAATGATTGATCACGTTGGTATTTGGCTCGTATGTTGGTTTTGAAGCCCAGTACAAGTCCAATATAACATTTAAGACTTGCCCGCAAAATTTGGTTTCAATCCGAGTAGTAGGTGTTTTGGCCCATTAGAGGAAAATTAAGAACTTGAAGTTCATAAGTTTGATTCAATTGCTTTTAGGGGGTGATTCTTACATTTAGCAACGTTTTGGGCATTTCGAAGTTTCGAGTAGGTCCGTTTCGTGATTTCAGACTTGTCGTATGTTCACGCGGGTCCCGGGAGCCCCGAGCATTAATTGGACGAGGCTCGAGTGAAGTAGAAATTTTTTAGAAGTGCTGAAGCTGCTACTTCAGTCATAACTGCACCTGCGGTTGGTGGACCGCATGTGTGAGACCGCAGATGCAGTCCATCTGTCGCAGATGCGGCCCAGGGGAAGGCTAGGTAAAACCGCATAAGTGGCCCTCCAGCCGCAGAAGCAGCCACAAGACCGCAGAAGCGATCCCAGCTCCTCTTGGCATGTTCCGTAGGTGCGGACGTTTTCTCGTAGAAGCGGGACCGCAGATGTTGTCCCCTAACTGCAGATGCTGAAATTTCTGAAGTAGTGAGCTTCATTTAATACATGTTCCAAACCAATTTTTGACACTTTTTACTCTTCCATTGGCGATTTTGGGAGCTTTTGAGAGAAGATTTCCACCTAGCATCTTGAGGTAAGTTTATCCCATCTATCCTTAGTTTAATACTTGTATCTTAGGTAGATTAAACACTAGAATTTAGGTAAATCAAGGGGTTAGAGCAAAACCTAGAGTTTTAACAAAAAAATTAAATTAAACTACAAAAATTGTTATGAAACGGATTAGAAATTGTATATTATTGATCTTTAGGTTATAGAGAACAACTTCCTTCGAAAAATTTCAGAATTCGGGCACGTGGGCCCGGGGTCGGATTTTGGGAAACTTGTGTTAATGGTTGGAAAATTGCTTAAATAGTTAGAATTCGATTTTGTGAGCTTATATTGATTAGTTCCTACCTTATTTAACTAGTTTGGGATAGTTCGGCTCCGAATTGAGGGTTTGGGGCTCTCTCTTGGTATTAGAAGTGCACTTGGAGCGAGGTGAGTCTCCTTTCTAATCTTGTAAGAAGGAGTTGTCCCCATAGGTGTAATAATTGAGTAATTTGCTACTAAATGCGGGGGCAATGTATGCACTAGGTGATAAGAGTCCGTACGTAGCTACTATCATGTTAATTGTTCGGGTAGTCTAGGATCCGTATCATGCTATATTTGTGAATGTCTTTATATTTTCTTACTAATGTGATCACTTAGGATATGCTAGAAATTTCGGAAGTAATGTAAGGAAATATATATACTTGTTAGACATTTGTATGAATTTATTTGGAAATAAATGCGCATTCATGTGATTCTTGATATTAATTGACATTTGTGGATCGGGTCGATCGCCTCGATAGAAATAGATGCATCTATGATTCACGCCATTCAACCCTCTGGCAGTGCACAGTTTATTTTCTGTTGGATCGGACCGTTGACCTCGGCATGATGTGCATATATATATATATATATATATATATATGTGTGTGTGTGTGTGTGTGAAATATTATCCATGACTTGTTCTGCTAAATACTTGAAATGTGTACGGTTAATTGCAAAATTGTTAAGGATGTGACTCGTTACCCCTTGCTACATGGTGTTGATTAATTCTAACTATCATGCCTAGCAGAACACTATATTGTATTATTTGACACTAGCAAGTGTCAAGTCGACCTCTCGCCTCTACTTCTTCGAGATTAGACGGGATACTTACTGGATACATATTGTTTATGTACTCATACTACACTTCTGTACTTAATTGTATAGGATCTGAGGTAGGTACATCTGGCTATCAGTTCGGTGCGCACCGCTGATTCATAGCTTTAGACTTCCATGGTGAGCTGCTCCGTTCCTATAACGTTCAACAGCTTGATGGAGTCTTTTCCTTACTTTTTCTGTCTACTCTATCTCAGACAGTAGGATAGTTTTATTATTTTGTACATTCTACTAGTTTCCCATTACTCGTGACACCAGGACTTGGCACACACGTTAGTAGACTATTATTTTAGGGGTTGTATAACTATTTTGTCATATAATTGTCAACTTCTTATTTGACTTGAGTTTTATAAACTTCTGCACTATTTTGGGTAAAAGTAAAAATGAGAACTAAAGTACATTTTTCATGTTGGCTTGCCCGATAATGGTATTTAGCGCCATCACGATCTATTTTCCGGAAATGGGCCGTGACACAAGATGTCGCAAATATGACATCTGCGACTGGTGCAAGAGCATTTATTTCGGGACTTAACTCATTTCCCTCATTTTTTACTTGGACTTAGGCAATTTTTGAGAGGGGTTCCATCAGCATCAAGAGGTAAGTGATCCCTATCAATTCTTTAGCTAAATATACGAATTATAAGTAGATTTAACATGGAAAATGGTAGGATTTATGGAGTTTTTGAGGAAAACCTAGCGTTTTGATAAAAATGGGATTTTAACCACGAAAATGATTATGGAATTTGATAAAAACATATTTTTGAGTTCATGAGGTATGAGGTTATGGGTAAAAACTTTCTTCAAAAATTTTCGGAATCTGGCCATGTGGGCCTGGGAGTAAATTTTAGGAATTCTTCAATTGGGGTTGGCCAGTGACTTTAATAGTTGGGACATGAACTTTTTAAAATGTATTGGCTATTTTATATTACATTTGACTAGTTTCGAGTCGTTTGGCATCGAATTGAGGGTTTAAAGAACAATTGTGGAACGGAAATAATCTTTGAGACGAGCTAAGTCTCTTTTCTAACCTTATAATAGGGAATTAACCCCATAAGTGAATTGTTTGATATGTGCTTCTATTTGTGGGGGGCTGCATACGTACGAGGTAACAAGAGTCCGTACGTTGATACTAATTATACTTATGTCCCGCTAGTTAGGACCCAGACCATGTTATACTTGCGATATTTGCACCCTACTTGTTAATTTAATTGTTTAAATCATATTGGAACTTGATAAAGGAATTGTAAAAGGTTAAATTTTATTTACTTGAGTTTGATCGTTAATGTAAATTGGTGTTTCTTTGAATATTAGACTCTTAATAAATCTTGAGTCGGATGTTTATAAAGTATTTTCTCTTCTTGTGGAGCATGTTGTATGCCTCGGTAGCAGATAGATGCATCTATGGTTTGTTGCATTCGACCCTCAGCATTGCACAATTTATATATTTGTATGTTGGATCGGGCCGTACGACCTCGGCATAATTCGTGCGTAAAAATTCTTGGAGTCCAAATATGATCGATATTGTTTTAATGGCTTGAGAGATTAATTTGTCAAAATGATGGAAATTAATTTGGGATTTACTATCAATGAAAGAAATGTTTAATTATTTCTTTTTATTGAGTTTACAACTGTTTTTACATAATCCAAGCTTGATTATAATATCGATATTTTATTGGTAGCCCATATCAAGTGTCGAAGTCAACTCCTCGTTACTACTTCTTCGAGATTAGATAGCTACTAACCGGGTACACATTGATTTATGTACTTAGACAACACTTGCTTCACATTTTGTGTAGGTACATATATGTCTAGTGGTCCTGTGGGTGCAGAGGCGCGACTATTGCGGGGAGTTAGGTGAACTACGTTTCGTGTTATGAGTCCATAAACACAGAGTCTCCTGTGCAATTTGTATTCCAGACAGATGTTGTATTTTACTATATTTCCTAGTTGATGCTCATGCACTTGTAACACCGGGTTTTGGGGTGCCTATGGGTTGTTCATTATTGTAGTGGTGATAAATATTAACATTTACCCTGTAAATTATATTTTTACTATTTAATTGAACGAATTTATGATTTCAAAAGTACTACGATGAGTATTTAAGTTAATCATTTACTTTTGGCCTGCCTGACGGCGGTGTTAGGCGCCATCATGACCTTTAATGGATTTTGGATCTTGACAACTTGGTATCAGAGCATTAGTTTTGTTTGGGTTTCAAAAGTCATGAACAAGTCTAGTAGAGTCTTGCAGATCGGTACATAGATGCTTGTTCTTATCTTCGAGAGGCTACAAGGCTGTTAGGAGCGCTTCCCTTCTTTATTCCTTATCATGCGATTTGATTCTTTTGAGGCTTATACCTTTATATCCTTTCTATTCACTCTTATACGATGTTCGGTGCTCGTGTCATTTAGGAAGCGAGGAGTTGGAATGGTACTAGACATGGGGAGCGGGGTATTTCTCCCCGCACATTTGAAAAAGTTATTATCGTCTTCTTGTGGAAGGAGGTTCTGTCATTTTCGCTCAGTAACTGTGTTTTTAATGGTTTTAAGGCAACTCATAGGTTGCTATGATGTTCAAACATTATTATCGCACAATGTTTGTGTAATGGTAGGGTGCTTGTCTATGTATCGGGATAGTGAATGACTTAAAAGGAGGTTTTCCTCAGGGTATGATTCAGAGGTTCGGCATTTTATTTCCAGCAGAGGAAAGGCAATTGAATTATGAATGTTCAGGTTTGGGATAATGGAGTAGCGAGACTTGGTATTTTTGAGCGTGGTGGAATTTTTATTTGTGATGTGGTGTCGTTGTCCTTGTTGAATGTATCATGTTCACCGATGTTGTGGTCTTCTTCAATTCGCCTTTGGGGAAGGGTATTATGAAATAGTTTTGGGAAAGAGGCTCTCAGCGATCGTGGTGTGCAGTGGTTTAGAATCAAATCGGTGTTCCTAATGTTGGTGGCTTGATAAAGAAGATCTTCGGAGAGGCTTAGATTTAGCATAGATCTATTGGTTCAAGTGCTATAGATATACATTTTAATTTTAGGCAACAACTGGGAAGCGAAGGATGAGGAAGGACATATGGGAGGTGTCTTGCAGTGGTTAAATTTCTAGAAGGCCAAGTGTTAGAAGCAGAAGTCGAGTAGTTGCTTAAAGGAGAGGGTTTGACCAAAGTGGGAGAGTGGTAGAGTAGCATATGGGTTATGTGGTAGGATAGCTAGATGCCTTGAGGAAGGTTTGGAGTGATTTGGAATTCATGGTGGACAGTGACTAGGCCAACGGACTTAATTTGGAATGTTGGCTACTAGACTGAGGACGATTGGATATGACAGAAAGGAGTTTGCCTGATATGAAGAGAAATGCAACATGACTTCGTATTGGAATGTATTGTCGCACTTTTAGTGAATGGACTTGTACAGTTGGTGAACGAGCATATGCTCATGAGGGTTTATTGATTTTGTAGTAATTGTAACCAGTGCAGCGTCATTGGAGGATGTTGGCATGGAATTTCCACTGGTAGGTTATCTCCTGCGAGCAGGTTAGCGGTTGTGTGGAGTTGATAAAGCTTCTACAAAGAATTCTACTAGCTATCCAATAAGAGGTCGAATATGTGAATGTGTCTAGTGATTTAGAATGTTCATGAAATGTTTAACCTGAAGATTCCAAGAAATTTGGCGAGTCGATTGTACGAGATCATGTTCATGAGTAAAAAAGAATCTTGGTGGGTTCTAGGGTATGCAATTGTAGATTCAAGCTAAGTGGGAGAGCCACACTGTCTACGATTGGATTGCATAGTTGTCTACTTGTGAGGTTTCTGGTTATCGGCATATTGGTGTGTTATTATGACCAAGGAAAGAAAAAACATCAATGGTAATTTGAGCAAAGGATTTGAGAAATGTGTGCTATATTTGGCCTTATCGATTCATGTTCAAGTTTAGGGAAGGCTCAAAGTTTATGCTTCATGCAGATGTGGTGTATAAGGAAAGGAATTCAACCGGTTGATTCTTTGAGAGGGTGTTTATGTCTTAGCGGAGCCTTGGATCTAATTATATTCAGGACCGCGTCCAAGAGGGTGACTCTAAACAATGGTCCTAGTGGGATTTAATATTGAAGTGTGGTGCCTAAGAATTTCAAGTCCATGGTATGGTTAAGTATCGAGCTTTTTTGTAAACTATGATGATGTTGCTAGGGTTCACGAATTAACCTTTAGGGAGGGGAATAAACAAAAAGTAAAAACAAAAGGTAGTAAGTCAGTGAGGATTATATATAAAAAGTTTTGCAATATTTAAACGCACAGTGCAGATAAAGCGTGTCCTAATTTGGGGACCTCTTTATGCCTGAGGTAGGCCTAGCGACAAGTTGATTTGGAGAACTTGGAATGCTAAATGGGTCATTTCATTGATAAAAAGTAGGTGAATCCCAAATCGACACTAAATAACAGGAAATAAAAGTCACTAGTGGTTATTGGCCTTATTACATTCATAAAACAATAAAAGTAAATTCATATCTACTTGGTCCCAGAAAGACCTTCCTCAAGTTGAATGCTCTCGTTGATCAAATCTGTAGGTTCACCAGTAAAAATGCCTTCGCAAGGTATTCTCCTTTGTTTCCCTCAGCGTTCTAGCAGTCGGTGACTCTCTTCCTCACTTTCCCTTCCAATTCCATCAGACTATACTCCAGATATTCCAACTTTTCGCTAGCTTTGGCAGCCCTCTCTTTCCACTCATTGATTTGGTCATTTGATGGAAGATTCCTCCACCAGTCTAGCAAGAGTGAGGGTGTGCTAACCATACCGAAGTTAGGGACCTTGTTCTTCATTTTTTGTAGAACAAAAGGGTTAGACCCTACCCCCTCCAGACTTGACTATTTAATATCAACAATTACCATGAAAGCATTTAGTTCTCCAAATAAATGAACAGAATGTGACGATGTCCGCTTGGGTTCTAGGGAAACCCAGTGGACTTTGAACAAGGCTATATTTGTGAATTATGAAAGGGGCTTGGATTATTCTATGTTATCATCGATCTGCGATGTAGCATTGGAGGAATATGAGAAAATGCCTTCGGATTTATAGAGAGAGTATCAGAATGGGTGTACCAGTTGAAGATGTGAAAGTGCACACAAGGAGGGTATGAGATGGTTCGTGGGTTTTGAGGCAACGTGGTCTCGTGAAATAGGGTCACTCAGGATGAGTGAAAATTGGGTTCGTTATATTTTGAATGGAGCTATTATTATTTCTAAGACAAGTCCAGAGTAAATTAGAAGAAGTTGGGTTAGCAATGGTTGAATCGGCATGATGGTGGCAATAATTAGTTCCTTCAGTGTTTTAAGTTATGCAGGAGATTTGTGGATGTACATGCAAGGCTTGACGGCCGTCGTAATTTGATTTATTTGGAGGTATTCGATTATAATGGCATGTTATGTGTAGATGGATCCCGGAAGAGTTATGGTGGTTTAGACCACTACTTGAGGATTGTATTTTCTGCAGTTATGGAAATTCAGTTGCGTGTTGCAATGGGTCTCCTGAAATGAGTTAAGTGAAATATTTCTATATGGTAGAGTGTTTATTCTATTAGTGGTTCAGGAGTTATGATGGAATTTTTGTACTCTCGCGTATTGGCATGTTAGGTGCAGTGAACAGCATGGGAATTGGAAATTGAGGATCAAGGTTGCAGTTCGGTGTAGAGAAGAATGTTACGAGCTCAGATGAGCAGGAAAGAATTCAGATGTTTAGAGTAAGCATGTATTGTCTTTAGTGTCACCTAAGATCGGTGTCGTGTGTAAGGGGTATTGTGTACTGATTTGTGGATTCTCGATTCTCTTTACAACATTGTATGGCCGGTGTTATTGATGTGCAAACTTTGTTACCGGTGCAGAAGGTTGTGGGAACGTATCCTACTGGAAGATTGTATAAGTTTGACATGTAGTCACTTGATTGATTGAAGATTGAAACAAAGTACGGAGATTATGGTACTATCGCTAATGTGAGAGCTTAGGCCTGGGAGGCGCTCTATTCATTTGGTTGTGAACTGTCGGTTCTTATGTGTCATGAATAGGGTTGTTGTGGATCCTTGGAAGGTTATTAGCTTAGTACGGTATGATCAGAATTGGCTTGAGGTCTGTGGGTGGATCTAGATGTGAATATGCACTCTATATCATATCGAATGTGTTCATTTTAGCACAGTGTTGCGTTTGGAAGGGTCTTCGGGCCTTGGACGTTATCTTTGTCGTCAGCTATTTCGTGTAATCTCTATTATTCCATGTGGGGTTATGAGATGGTATAATTATTCTCACTCGTATTGAAATCCCATGTAGTTCGTGGTGTTGTGAGAGCAGGAGGGCTCTCGAGAGGTAGGTCATTTATTGCACCTTAGTTGTGCTTGATTTTGGTAGCATATGGCGCTACTTGTCTCCCCATGGATGATATTATATACCTGGCGTGCTTGTGGCTGATATTCAGGCATTTCATAGGTATGGGAATTATGTCTTGATGGGTATTTTCCTATTTATTATGATATGCAGATTGGATGGCACGATGCCATATTTAGATCGGGTTGCACGCCGTAACGGTATTATGTGTGAATCGGGTTGCACACCGCAACAATGAGATCATTAAGCAGGGTTCCTTTATTTATTGTTATGTGTCCTGTTTCTTACCTCTGAGAAAGGATCATAGTATTTGATGTCCATTTCATTCGTTATGCGTGCTGGATAGTTATTTTCTAGAGTACATTCTACCTTATGTGTATTCAACTTGTAGTTTGTTGGTGTATTTATGGCATCATATGAAATCGTAGTTAGTGTTTTTGTGTCTCATTGCCGGAGCAGCTTGTATTGGGTGAGACGAGATTATTGGACCTGGGATCAGTGCAATCAGATTTGTATAAATCATATTAAAGAGCAAATATCGCTATTCAGTTTATAATGAGGTAATGGTACTTGTCAGAAGGAGAGAATCCATAAATTGTGACTCAGTAGGTGGTTATAAGTTTCTACACATATATTCCATCGTGGCAGTATTGCGAGAGTTAAAACAAGGCTTATATTTGTTGTGAGGCATACTACGGGATTCAGGTCAGTGGAAATTTTAGCTGTTATGCTTGGAGGAGATCGCCTTGGGAAAATAAGTTATGTGGTGCGCGATGTGATTTTAGCGGAGGAGCACGGTCATGTTGGGTTCAGACATCTGGTGATTGATACAGTGTTCATATGTTGGAAGCAGGCCTGGTAGAAAATTTTGGATGTTGGAATTTGATTCTAAAGCTTGTTGGTTAAGGTAGCATGAAGGATCAAACAGGAGACCCCCTTTTTTCCTTTCTGAAGAGTGGCCCACACATGGCCAGGAGGAAAAGATCTTCAGTCTGGCTCAGGCTAATATGCTCAATTGGCCCTGTCACGGGTAGGTGCACGGGGTGTTAAATAATAATTTTGGAAAACTCTAGAGCAGTTCTTAGCAAGTTCGAGGATGAACATATGTTTAAGTGAGAGAGAATATAACAACCCGACCGTTCGTTTTGAGCTCTAGCGTGTCGTTCAAAAATTTGAGGCCTTGAGTAGCTTCACTTCAGGTATTATGATTTGTACGCGTGGTCGGAATTGAATTTCGGGAAGTTAGGAGTTGATTTGGAAAAAAAATTCAAATTTTGGAAGCTTTAAGTTTGAGGAATTGACTAACGTTTCACTTTGTAGACGACCTCGGAATCAGGATTTAAAGGTTCCAATACGTCCGTATGATGATTTTGGACTTGGATGTATGTCCATATCGGGTTTTGGATGACTCGGGAGTGTTTCGGTGCCTATTATGGAAAGTTGGCATTTTGGAAGAATTTTATGAAATTGTGTTGATGTGTATTTTAATGTTATCGATGTCCGTTTGGAATTCCAAGCCTAAGAATAACTCCTTATCGTGATTCTGGTCTTAGAACGCATCCGGATGTGAATTTGGGGGTTCGTAGGTTGTTTCGGGATCATTTGGCAGAAGTTGGAAATTGGAAGGTTTTTGAGAAGTTTGACTGGGAGTGGACTTTTTGATATCAGATTCGAATTCCGATTAAGGAAGTTGAAGTAGGTCTATAATTTCAAATGTGACTTGTGAGTAAAATTTGAGGTTAACAGGACGTGATTTGATAGGAATTGAACATGCAGAAGTGTTTTTAGAGGTTTTGAGTTCATGACTTGATTCATGCATCGTGGCATTTGATTTATGATTTTAGACATTATTTCGGTGTTTTGATCACGCGAGCGAGTTCATATGAGGTTTTTAGACTTGTATGGACGTCTGGCGTGGAGCCCCGAGGGCCCGGGATAGTTTCGAGTGCATTCGGAGTGGTGAAGAACTTCAGTTCTGCTGGTTTCCTGTCTGGGCTGCAGGTCTCGCAAATGAGATATTTTAATCGCATTTGCGAGGAAGGAGTTCGCATTTGTGAGGATGGGAAATCACTGATTGGTTCACATTTGTGAATATTTTATCGCTTTTGCGAAACTTCCTTCTTTGCATTTAAGAAGATTTAGTCGCAAATGCGACCTTTGCGGACGTGGCTCTGCTTTCCATTTGCGATGTTTTTGTCGCAATTGCGACCACCGCATTTGCGAACAGGATGTTGCAAATGCGGCATCTGCAACTGGTGCAAGTGCTTTTATTTTGGGACTTAGCTCATTTCCCACATGGACTTAGGAGATTTTTGAGATCATTTTGAGAGGGGTTCCATCAACATCAAGAGGTAAGTTATACCTATCAATTCTTTAGCTAAATATACGAATCATAAATAGATTTAACATAGAAAATGGTGGATTTATGGGGTTTTTAAGGAAAAACTCAGGGTTTTGATAAAAATGGGATTAAACCATGAAAATGATTATGGAATTAGATAAAAATTATATATTTGAGTGCATGAGGTCATGGGTAACAACTTTCGTCAAAAAATTTCGGAATCCGGGCATGTGTGCCCAGGGTGAATTTTAGGAATTCTTCAATTGGGGTTGGCCAATCACTTTAATAATTGGGAGATGAACTTCTGGACATGTATGTATTATTTTATAATATATTTGACTAGTTTCGAGTCGTTTTGCATCGAATTGAGGGTTTAAAGCACAATTGTGGACCAGAAAGTAAGCTTTAAGACAAGGTAAGTCTCTTTTCTAACCTTGTAAGAGATAATTAAACCCATAGGTGAATTGATTTAATATGTGCTTCTATTTGTGAGGGGCTGCGTACGCATGAGGTGATGAGAGTCCGTACATAGCTACTAATTATGCTTATGTCCGGGTAGTCTAGGACTTAGACCATTTTATACTTGCGATGTTTGCACCCAACTTGTTAATTTAATTGTTTAAATCATATTGGAACTTGATAAAGGAATTGTAAAAGGTTAAATTTTGTTTACTTGAGTTTTAGATGGGCCACTTGACTGTTAATGTGAATTGGCGTTTCTTTGAATATTAGCCTCTTAATAAATCTTTAGTCAGTTGTTTATAAAGTAATTCTCTTCTCGTGCAGCGGGCCGAACACCTCGGTAGTAGATAGATGCATCTATGGTTTGTGTTGTTTGACCCTCAGCAGTGCATAGTTTATAAATTTGTATGTTGGATCGGGTCGTACTACCTCGACATAATTCGTCAGTAAAAATTCTTGGAGTCCAACTATAATCGATATTGTTTCATTGGCTTGAGAGATTAATATGTTAAATTATGAAAATTAATTTGGGATTTATTATCAGTGAAAGAATTGTTTATTTATTTCTTGTTATTGAGTTTTCAGCTGTTTTTACATAATCCATGCTTAATTATAAAATCGATATTTTATTGTTAGCCCATAGTAAGTGTCGAAGTCAATCCCTCGTCACTACTTATTCGAAATTAGACTAGATACTTACTGGGCACGCGTTGATTTATGTACTCATACTATACTTGTTGCACATTTTGTGCAGTACGTATATGTCTAGGGGTTCTGTGGGCACAGAGGCGTGGCTATTGCGGGGAGTTAGTTTAGCTGCATATCTTGTTATGAGTCTGCAACACACAAAGTCTCTATCAGAGTTATTTTTACTCTCCTGTCTAATTTGTATTCCAGAAAGATGTTGTATTTTACTATATTTCCTAGTTGATGCTCATGCACTTGTGACACAGGGCTTTTGGGGTGCCTATTGGTTGTTCATTGTTGTATTGGTGAAAAATATTAACATTTACCCTGTAAATTATATTTCTTACTATCTAATTGAAGGAAATTATAATTTCAAAAGTACTAAGATGAGTAATTAAGTTAATCATTTACTGTTGGCTTGCGTGACGGCGGTGGTAGGCACCATCACGACCTTTAATGGATTTTGGATCATGGCACAAACATCCCATAATATATATAATTATTGCCGAGGCGTTTGGCCCGATCCACATGAATACGGAAACTCTTCAGATTAGGAATTATGTATTTACAACTTTAGGGTAAACCCATAAAAGAATATAAATTTCCCTCAATGACTAAACATTTTTGCCAAATCTCTAAGTAATGAAGCTCGATTTAACATCATCTTTTACCAAATTTTGCTTATTAATTAAAGCAATTAAATTAGCAAATTGAGTTCAAATAGTGCAAGTAATAGCATAATAAAGGCCAATGTCTACCCAGACATAATATGAATTTTAGTTACGCACGGACTCTCTTCACTTCGTACGTATGTAGTATACACAATTAGTAGGAAACAACAAATTCAAACACCTATGGGGTTAATCCCCTCTTACAAAGTTAGGCAAGAGATTTACCTCATTCTTAGGTCCACTTTTCGGTCCACGAATCACCCTAAAATCCTTAAGTCGGTGTCGAACATACGAAACTAGCCAAAGATTGTACAAACTAATCAATATTTTCTCAAAATTTTATAATTAATTATTAGAGTGATTACCCAATCCAATTTGAAAGATTCTAAAAATTCATCCCCGGGCCCACTGTCTGAATTCCGGAAATTTTTGTAACTAATTGCTACCCATAACCTCACGAACACAAATATATAATTTCTACTCAATTCCATAACAATTTTCATGGTCTAATCCCATTTTTACCAAAATCTAGGTTTTTCAATAAAATACTAAAAATTCTATAATTTTCATGTTAAGATTTACCCATAATATAGGTATTAAACTCACATTATAAGAATACACTTATGTCAATTTGCTAGGTGAAAATCCCTCTCTAAAAAGCTCAAAAATTGGCCAACAAATGAGAGAAATGAACGAAAAGGCCAAAATCCCAATTTTTATTAAGTCACTGCCCAAATCTGACTTCTTCGCAATCGCAGGCAAGCCCTCGCGATCACAAAGGCAAAACTCACAAAACCAGGAAAAGCCATCTTCGCTATCATGAGAAGACACTCGCGAATGTGATGCAGTGAGCCGCCCTCTCATCGCAATCACGTGCTTGCACTCGCGAACGCAATGACTATCACAATCGAAAATCCAACTAGTCATGATGTCACCTAATCCCGACCCACTAGGTAAGGAAATTAGCATCATTCCGTGTCACGACCCTAGACTAAACCCAGTTGTGATGATGCCTATCGTGAAGACAAGGCCAACCGACACACTTCCAATTCACTTTAAGCAGTTAAAATAATAAAACCAAGGTCTTTAATAGAAATAAAATCTCAAAAATAACAGTATAAGTTGCGAAAATAAAACCAACACAGCCTGACATCGGGGTGTCACCAGTCATGAGCATCTAAAACAATAGTAACAGTCTGAAGTTTAATCCAATACTACATAGCTGAATCAAAAAGAGCTAAGATAGAGGAAGAATGTACTGGGCTGCGAATCGTCAAACAGCTACATAGTAATCTCCGAAGACCTGCTGGAACTATCAACCCTCAGGAGCAGGACCTGTAGCGCCCGAATATGCACACAGGGGTGCAAGGAGTAAAGTGAGTACTCCAACTCAGTGAGTAATAAAAATAAATAAAGTCTAATTAATATAAAATCATGTAAGGCACAACATCAGGCTACAAGAGGCATAACAAATCAGTTAATATAATTAACCAGTGAAATCTCATAAACATCTCTTAAACAGTTAAACAACATACAGGAAAATAGCTAGTAAGTAAACACAGAATTACCGCCCCCCGGGCACAGTAACAACTGAATCAGCCCCTCGAGTAATGTCACAGGACAATACCAGCCACTCGGGCTATATCTCATATCACAATGGGTACTCGTGCTCATTGGGGGTGTACAGACTCCGGTAGGGGCCCCTTACGGCCCAAGCGCATAATCAAGCCATCTCGTAGCATCATAAACAAGCTCTCGGCCTCATATCAATCTCAAGCCACCTCATGGCGTGCAATCTCAGGCTCTCTGCCTCTTTATCATAATCTGAATATCAGTGTTGTGGCGTGCAATCCGACCAATAGTATCCTCACAACACAAGCCCTCGGCCTTACTCAGTCAGAATCTCATAAGCCCCTCGGGCAACAGTAAAATATAAAGCTCAGCTCAAATACTTTGAAAATCTCATTTAATGTGTTTAAAACAAAATGACATAGCTGAGTTTTATAAATAGTAAAAATACAGTATGACTGAGCACCAATACGAAATCAAACAGGGAGGAAAATATCATTTAAACATCCCCTAAGGGTTCAAACAGCTGACACGAAGCCCACATATGGCATTTAGCCCAAAATATAATAATATTAAACAATTAACTGTCAAATACGCAGTAAAATAATCATTTGGGATGGACTAAGTCACATTCCTCAACGGTGCTCTACCACACGCTCGTCATCAAGCATGTGAGTCACCTCCACAAAGTCGTTTGCTATGAAATTTTGGGGTTTCATACCCTCAGGACAATATTTAAAATCATTACTCACCTCGAACAAGCCCGAAAAGCTACTCTGCAACACGCTTGCCTCTCGAATCAACTTTTGAGTGCTCAAAATCTACCAAGTTCAGATTTTTATCATCAAATTATGCTAAACGAATGAGTTCCAATTGAAAAATATCGATTTTAAGCACAAAACCCGAAATCAGTCAAAATTCGACCCCCGGGACCGTGTCCCGGAACTTGACAAACTTTATACTAAAATGTTCTTCATTATCTCACGAGTCCGTATATATAAAGAACTCGAAAATAGGAGTTTGTTTGGCCCCTCAAATCATCCATAGAAGGTCCCATAATCTCAAGCGCTAACTTCACCTTTTTCTACTGATTTTCATGAATTAAACACTGATATTTTGTTCCTTAATCACAAATAATCAAGTTTTAGGGTCCAAAATCCTTACCTCAACGAAGCACAATGATTTCCTCTCTTCAAAATCGCCTAAAGCTTCAAAAATTTTGTGTTAAAAGTGAAAAACCCTCTAAAAATCACGAAGAAGGAATTAATATAATCTGACCAGACATTTCCGCATCTGCGGCCATTTCACAGCATTTGCGGCCCTCACTTAAAATCTGAAGTTCCGCATCTATGGTTCCACATCCGCATCTGCGACATCGCAGATGCGGTCCTCCTAGACGCTTCTGCGGTTTCCTGACAAATATACCTTTGGCCGCTTCTGTGGCTCTTCCTTCGCATATGCGGCGCCGCACCTGCGGTCCCCTATCCACAGGTGCGGAAATACCAGAAGCAGCAAAATTACAGCAACTGCAATAATTCTTCAAACTCCCCGTCAACCATCCGAAATCACCCTGAGGTCCCCGGGACCTCAACCAAAAATATCAACATATCCCGTAACTTTATTCAAACTTGTACCAATCTTCAAAACACCTAAAACAACATCAAAACCACCAAAACTCGTTGAATTCAAGCCTAAAGTTCTAAATTCTTCCGCATTCCGCTTTTGATCTAAAACCCAACCAAACCACATCCAAATGACCTGAAATTTTGCACGCACATTCCAAATGACATAAAAAAAGCTACTGCAACTTCCGAAATTCCATTCCGACCCCTATATCAAAATCTCACCTATCAACCAGAAAATGCCAAAAACTCAATTTTGCCAATTCAAGCTTAAATCTACTCTGGTCCTCCAAAATACATTTTGATCACACTCCTAAG
This sequence comes from Nicotiana glauca, assembly GCA_026770625.1. NCBI lineage: Eukaryota > Viridiplantae > Streptophyta > Magnoliopsida > Solanales > Solanaceae > Nicotiana > Nicotiana glauca. The sequence continues at coordinate 21,605 of MU680705.1, read as the reverse complement.
TCCCAAATCATCTCCCGAAGCCATCCGAACCATCAGAATTCACATTCGATCCCTCTAACACATAAGTCAGCATCTGGTTGACTTTTCTAACTTAAGCCTTGTTAAAAGAGACTAAGTGTCTCAAACCTACTCAAAACCTTTCTGAATCCGAGCCAACCAACCCGATCACATATAAACCAATAATTAAGGCAATTAAAAGTAGAAATGGGAAAAACGAAGCGGTAACTCATGAGACGACCGGCCGGATCGTCACATTCCGATTCAATGAGATTTACTAACAAATGTAATGATAATATTACTGAACTTCTATACAAAGAATTCCCAAGGACTGTGTAAGGCCCCGTAAAAAATTTGTGCTTAAAACCTAGTAGCTCATAGTGTCAAGGTCCGAATATTGTGTTAGGAATGTGTAGAGCTCGCCGCGGTTCGGACCTTTTGTAGTGATCTAAGCTTTAAAAATTAAAAGAATCAATTTTTCCCGAAATTGTCATTTCTGCGGTCAAGAATGCGGTCGCAGATCAGCTATGCGGACCGCATTCCTACCGCAGAGTGTAACAGAAGATTTGTCAAAAATTGAAGTTAAAATACGGTCAATTCTGCGGCGAATTATGCGATCGCAGAACACGAATGCGGACCGCATTCTTGTCACAGACCGTGTCAGAACATTTGGTTTTTGAGGATCAATTCTGCGGTCCATTATGCGGACCGCATGTTTACTCTGCGATCGCAGATGCGACCGCAGATTTCACCCCAGGCTTCTATTTTCTAATTTTAAACTCGACCCCCTTTCTAATATAACGCCCTAACCCTTCATTTTTACACATTCTCTGAACAAAATAAGAGAGAGGGAGGAGAGATTCTTGAGGGAAAAGTTCATCTTTTTCAAAAATCGTTTCTCGAATTGCTTGGTCCAAAAAATTCTAAAGCTAGTGTCTTCATCTCCATTTCTACAGGTAAAAATCCCTAACCCTTTTTCCCTTGATTTTCAGATTCTAATAGAAAGAGGGATTTTTATGCATTACTTCTTGAAAATGAAAGTCAAAACACTCATGCATGTTCTTTATACCTAAAGTTTAGTAAAAT
>MU680705.1:5795-19670 GCA_026770625.1 Nicotiana glauca | reverse complement strand
CTCTCGGGGCCCTGCGTGGCTCATGCCACTTCTATTTTCGGAGTCTTATTTTGGTTTTTGTGTAAGGTATAGCCGGAGCCTTGTTACCGGCAAGTACTTATTATCCTGTCATATCTTAGAGGCTCCGTAGACAGTAAATATGGGTTATAGACTTATGTAATTATAGGTCGGGCATTGGAAGTTGTAAACTTGTTAAAGAAATTAAGCATGTTGTGTATGTTTCGAAAAAGAGTGATTTCAATTATGAAATGGTTAATCTTTGGTTAATAAGTAATGAAATACCGGGGTAACACGTGGGTTAGGAAAGGCACCCAGGTCCGCTTGATTGAGGCTACCCGGTCGAGTGCCGGTCATGTCCCTCGAGTTTGGGGCGTGACAGACTGGTAGTACAAATCATGAGCTTCGAAGATTTAGAAGTTTACAAAGCTAGAATGAAATAAATACATCATCTGTTTGAAATATACACGAATAGATTAATAATTTTAAAGCTGCTAAGAATAATATGTAATTATGACCGGAACACAGGTACATCTTTAATGCCAGCCCTCTCCATACACAACAACAACAATATTCAAAATCAGCACACAAGGTGTAGAAGTGTAGTATGAGTATAACCGACCCCCCACCCCACATGTACTCAATAAGTAACAAACCTAACCTTAGGTTGAATGTAGTGACGAGCTTGGACAAAGTCAGAGTCCAACACTAATAGCCAAGAACAACTAATAACAATATAATTAAAGCACTACAAGTAAAAACTGAAAGATAAAATGCTCATCTCATTCACAGTTCTGGAAAACCTAAATCAACATACCCAATGTGGCGTACAGCCCGATCCCATCATGAATCAATAAACCTGCTACGGCATGTAACCCAATTCCATCAGTACCACTCAAAATCTGGCCCTCAGGCCCCAACTCAGTCATCAATTTTTCCAATCTCTCGGGCTCACAAATCTCATACCGATTAGCATAAACAATGATAACACGATGGGACAACACATGATAATAGAGACTAAGGTATGATATGCATATGAATGACTATGATTGAGTATGTAACTGCAAATTTTAAGCAAATAACTCAACAGCAGAAATGACGGCTAAACATGATTTCTAACATGGATCACAACTCAATTATTCTAGCACGTAGGAATTTCATGGAAAAAACAAGATAGAATACTACACAGTACCACAAAATCATCCGAGTCATAATTCACACGGTGCATGCCCACATGCCGGTCACCTAGCATGTGCGTCACTTCAACACCAAACACATAACACACATATTTAAAGGTTTATACCCTCAGCATCAAGTTTAGAAGTGGTACTTGCCTTGAACAAGCCAATACCAAGCAAGCCTCAATACTCTGGAAACACCGTCCTGTGCGTACCAAACTCCGAACGGCTAAAAACTATCCAAAAGCAACTTAAATACATCAAATAATGCCTAAGAAAACAATTCCAAATGATAAAGGTCGAATCTTTAATCAAAGGTCCAAAGTCAACCAAAAAGTCAAACTTGGGCCCCCACCTCGGAACCTAATAAAACTCAAAATATCTGACAATCCATTCAATTACAAATCCAACCACACTAGTTTCACCCGAATCCGACTCTAAATCGATGCTCAAAACTCAAAAATTCACTTTATGAAATCTTAGACAAAAAAAACCTAATTTCTTTTTTGAAATCATCAACCAAATGCTAAAATCGAGGATAGATTCATGAAATATAATCAAAACTGAGCAGAGAAGACTTAACCCAATCTATATCGCAAAAATCACTTCAAAAATCATCTCAATCCAAGCTTCATGGCTCCAAATATGTTAAAATGGTCAAAATCCAGGAAATAGAGTACTCTATAAGCACTTCCTAGGCGAGCACTTTGCAAATACGGAAAAACTATTGCGTTCGCGATGAACAAAATAAAATGCCAGCAAAAATACTCTACGTATTCACGGCACATCCCTCGCAAACGCGATGCACAACAACTCCAACCTTACGCGATTGCATCAGCTATATCGTGAACGCGAAGACATTCTCCCCAGTTCCCAGCTTCTCATCTCAACTCAATGCGAACACGGGCTGACCAATGAGAATATGATGTTCAAGCCTCCAAAGGTACGCGAACACGGTATAACATTCGCGAACGTGAACAAGAAATACTCACCTCCAACTTTGGGATCGTGAAGAACACATTGTGCACCAAAAATCAGCATGAACCAGCAATGCATTATGAAGAAAAATGGCCCGAAATCGATCTGAATCACGCCCGAGCCCGCCGGGACCCCGTCCAAACATTCCAACAAGTCCCATAACCTAATACGGACCTACTCTAGGCCTCAAATCACACATAAGAACATCAAAATGATGAATTGCACCTCAAATCAAACATAATGAAGTTTGAATCTTTCAACTTTCAAAACTCGTGCCAAAACATATCAATTCAACCCGGAATGAGCTCAAATTTTGTACACAAGTCCCAAATGACATAAGAAAGCTATTCCAATTCTTAGAATTGCAATCCAAACCCGATATCATCAAAGTCAACTCTCAGCCAAACTTATGAGCATTCCAAACCTTCAAATTTCCAACTTTAGCCAACTAGTGCTGAAACCTTCTAGAAATATTCAAATGCAAATTCGGGCATACACCTGAGTCCAAAATCACCATGCAGGCCTAACAAAATCATCAAAACTCCTAACCGAGGTCAAATACTCAAAAACCAGACTTGGTCAAATGTTCCATCATAAAGCTTCAAACACGAAAATCAGTCTTTCAAACAAATTTTGGAACACCTGAAAATCAAAAATGATGATACACACAAGTCATAATACATCATACGGAGCTACTCATGCCCTCAAACCCCTAAGCGAAGTGCAAATTCTCAAAACGACTGGTCGGATCGTTACAATGACTTTGAAAATAAAAATATTTCAAGCAGCAAAATAAATAAAATATCTATATTATAGAATTAATGTGAGAATATTCTAATAATACTAAAAAATATTATTGAAAAATTTAAATAATGCCTTAATATTTTTGGCAATAAAATTAAAGTGAATAAATTAAATTTTCAGGAGTAAAAAAATCTGTATTATACCTTTTAATATTAAGCAAGGATATTTCATCAAATAGTAAACTAATAAAACATCACATAAAAATGTAAAAATACTAAAATTTTCACATTGAATCTATATTATAGAATTAATGTGAGAATATTTTCAACTTTTTGAGGTTAATTATCCTTCTTCCCAAGAAATAATTTTATAGTGACAACTATATAATTTTTTTTTTTGGTTTAACTCTTTTGAATGTGATTGTCAAATTTAATACACAATATACAACTATTTTAATTAATTTTCTCTGCTCTTTTTTATATTAAAATAATTCGTACACCACGCGAGAAAGTGTATCAGTAAAATATAAAAGTAGTGTCATAAATGAAATGTAGTATCTCGTGTATAAAGCCACTTGTCAATTCACATTTGTCGATCTGCACCAGTATTTTATTTATTAATAATAATAAATTACCAAAGAAATTACCTTCAATTTAAACAAATTTATGCAAAATCAACTATCAAAGAAATATAAAAGAGGAGGAAAGACAAGATCAACGATGGAAAATGACAAACAAATTAATTAAAATAAAGAAGAAATTAGTCGTAATAGAAAGATGATAAAGTGAGAATAAGAGATACTCATAAATAGTGAAATAGTTATGTTGTTTAATAATATTAGAAAAAACATCAAATATCAATTACCATCCATTATTACAAAAGTAAAAGTATACAAATTCAAATATAAGAAAAGATAAAACTACAGGAACATAACTCAACCTAATAATGAGTTAAAAAGGTGATCGTTCAAACGAACACCTCAATATCTGTTAAACGGAGTCTCATTTATGAATTTTCTGCGTTAAAATAATCTTTTCAAAAAGAAGAGATGATAGAGAAAAAACTGAAAACAAAGAAAAGGTTTACCTTCCCAACGGTCACATCAGACAACCGTGGAATATGAGTAATCGATTTTTGGTTAGGAATTTTTACATTCCTATGCTACGTAGGAAATCTTATTACACTTAATTGTTAAGGTATAATTTAATTATATTTAGTATACCAAATTATCAATTCTATATCATACTTAATTAAGGGTCTAATTAATGAGCAATTTTTACTCATTAATTAAAGATGTCCATATATTAAGAAGTAACATATGTCACGTTCCAAGTTATTTGGGAGACGTAACCTAAATATTTTTTTCTAAAATAACTTGCACCAAAATAGGGCCAACGGTTGGAGAGAATCGTGAGTAGGAAGGAAACAAATTAAAGAAGATACAATTGTATTTTGATGGTCATAGTATTATTGGGAGTTTCTTTTAGAGCGTAAAATGCGGACAATAAATTATAATTTCAAGTATTTACATGAAAAAAAAGCTTTGGATCTTATAATCCACAAAATTTTCGTTAAGGATTATAGTCAGTATCTAAGATCCATCCCTTTCTTCCTCATCTAAGGATTAAAGGTGTTCATATATCCCATGTTTCTCTATCCCCTAATTCCTAAGACCCATCCCTTTCTTCCTCATCTAAGGATTAAAGGTGTTCATATATCCCATGTTTCTCTATCCCCCTAATTCCTAAGACCCGCCCCTTTCTTCCTCTTCTCCATTCCATTTTCCCCCTCCCTTTTCTTCCTCTTCTCAATTCCTTCTTCTTCTCAAAAAATACATAGATGGAAATTGCAATTTTGTTACGTACGAAATAGTAAGGCCCACGCCTTCCTATTTCTTTTCGGATTCAAAATCATATTCTTATGGTTTTACGACATAGAGCTACTATCATTAGAGAAGAGAAGCATAAGCCCAGCCTCGGGTGTGTCAAATGTTGATGTCCATCTCAAAATTGTATACAATATTTACCTTCAAATCACCCCAGAAACCAATCAATCCCCTACCCCTTCTTCTGACTTTGATTCAAAGATTCAACTTTTAAAGACAAAACTTCACCCTCAAACCTTAAATTGATTTGTAGTTTTTTTTTTGTAGAAATTTTGTAGGTGTAGAGAAAATTTTGTAGTCAACATTTTGTTTAAACATAAATTGTAGTTTAATTGTAGTATAAATATAGTAATTTTGTAGATACTCTTAAAAACAATACTGCTTTATACAATACTTAAACTTATTTGTAGTTTATTTGTAGTTAATATTTTTTTTAACATAGATTGTAGTTTTAATTGTAGTAATTTTGTAGATACCCTTAAAAATAATACAGCTTTATACAATATTAAAACTGATTTGTAGTTTTTTTATAGAAATTTTATAGATGAAGAGAAAATTTTGTAATCAATATTTTTTTTCAATATAGATCGTAGTTTAATTGTAGTATAAACGTAGTAATTTTATAGATACCCTTAAAAATAATATTACTTTATACATACTTAAAATGATTTGTAGTTTATTTGTAGATAAATATAGGAATTTTGTAGATATTAACATAAAATCAGACTTTCGTAGAATTTGTAAAATAACAATTTTAATCAGCTCCCCCTAATTCCTAAGACCAGTGTCGTTTTCCCCCTCCCCTTTCTTCCTCCTCTTCTCCATTCCTTCTTCTTCTCAAAAAATACAGAGATGAGACCCATTTTTTATAATCAGATTTTTCCCATTTAATTGTAGCATGATTGGGATTTTGGACATGATTGAGTGTTGTTGCTGAGGTATTGTTCTATATTTTATTATTTTTTTGATTTGTGGATTGAGAAAAAAAAAAGATGAAGAACAGAGTATCGGCAGTATTGGTTTCTACAATTTGACTTGATTTTGTTGAATAACTGGTCACCTTTTTGATGTCTGGATTGAGGAAGAAACCGATTTCTACAATTTGATTTCAGTTTGTTGAAGTTTTTCGTCTTTTTTTTTTTTGAATTACGAAAAAAATTCGGGAGAGATCTGATAAAGAATTTGCGTTCAAATTTGAACTGAAGGTCGCTAAATCAATTAGGATATTCTATTCCTGATTTTTAGCGCGCCATATTAGGAAGATTCAACTACTATTAATTACTAATTAATGAATGATATACAAATTGTAGAAAAACATTACAGAGGACGAGTAATTTACAAAATATGTACATTTTTTATAATAAGGTTTCATATATGGAATAAGACGGAAAAAATCCTTTTTCCTTATCTCTCTTTATGTTCAGGTTGTTAAGACGAATGCGTATATTCTTCTATGTTAAGTCTACTATCTCTTCACTCACCGAATGCAACACAGTTAAATGATATAAATTGATATAAGGGTAGCACTGTAATTTCACCTGTTAAAGTTAGTTATTGGTGATTCGTTATTTAGTTAAGTTGTTAGATTAGTAGTAAGAGATTAGTTAATCACTTGTATATATACTCGAATGTATACACCCAATTCAGTTTTTGAGTAATGAAAATACTCTTTCTTTCTCTCTATCATATCTCTCTATATCTCTCCACTTTATCTCTTTCTTCCTCTCAATTTACAACATGGTAGAGCTTATGCTGTTCGAAGCTCATGATTTGAAATTCTTCTTCCACATTCTTTCTCTGAAATTCTTATTCTGTGTGTATACATTCGAGTATATATATACAAGTGATTAACTAATCTAACAACTTAACTAACTAATGAATTACTAATAACTAACTTTAATAGGTGAAATTACAGTACTACCCTTATATCCTTTTATATTCATATACCACTATTCAAACTTATTCAAACCTTCGGAATACTAAAAACAACATCAAAATACCAAATCACCCTCGGATTCAAGCCTCAGGATTTCCAAACTTCTGAATTCTGCAAACGATACAAAAACCTATCAAACCTCATCTGGATGACATGAAATTTTGCACACACATCACAAATGACACAACAGACCTACTCCAATTTTCGGAATTCCATTCCGACCCCGATATCAAGATTTCCACTGTCGATCGGAAAATACCAAATTTTTGATTTCGCCAATTCTAGCCTAAATCATGAACCTCCAAAATACATTCCAAACATGCTCCTAAGTCTAAAATTACCTAACAATTGAGTGAAAATTCTTGTTCTGAAACTCTGCATGTTCAAATTGGGTGTTGAATTCTTGATAAAAAATCAAAGAAATCGAAAATGCCGATAAACAAAGAAGTATCAAATCTGAATTCTGGGCTAAATACTGGAAATCAAGTGAATCTAGCAACTGGGATTGATTACGATCATCCCCTTTTCCTTTCCCATGCTAATGTTAGCGGAATTCAAATTATTTTATTTCAATTAACAGGTATTGAAAACTATTCAATTTGGAATAGATCTATGAGAGTTTCTTTGTTAGGTAGGAATAAACTTGGCATGGTTGATGGTACATGCAGTAGGATAAGTTCCCAGATTTGATGGGAAGTCATTGGGAACGAGTAAATGTCACGATCCGAATTTTTTACCCTCGCGAGTCGTGATGGAGCCTACTCGTGGAAGCTAGGCAAGCCAAGAAATTTTGCAAACATTAACCTATCTCGTTTCATGCATGATTAAACAATTAAATTATCAATGAATATGCAGTTAAAAGATAACGAAAAGTAAAATTTAGCGGAAGTCTGAACTAAATATAGAAACAGCGTCTAGAAGCCAATATAAGTCTCTACCCAGCACATGATGTCACAACAATACACGGATTGTCTAGGATTACTACAAATAAGAGTTTGAAATAGAGGACATAGTCTGTCTCGAATACAAATGTCAACAGAACATGAAAACTAAAAGAAGAGACACCGGGCCTGCGGACGCCATCAAGGCTACCTCAAAGTCTCGTGGACTGAAGGTCGGCTCCCTGACTACTACTGCGCACCGTAAGCTGCTCCGACACCTGGATCTGTGCAAAAGAGCACAGAGTGTAGTATCAGCACAACTGACCCCATGTTCTAGTAAGTGCCTAGCCTAACCCCGACGAAGTAGTGACGAGGCTAGACCGGACTACCACATAAACCTATGCAGTTATATATACGTATACAACAGAATCGAGATACAGAGACAAGTAATCAATATGGGAGGGGGAGCATGCTATGGGAGAAATAACAAATTTCAAGTAAAAGTCTTCCAATAACGAAGGAAACAACACAACTCAGACATTAATAAAGAAACAGAAAGCAACAAGTGCACGACATCACCCTTTGAGCTTTTACTCTCATCCTTACCAAGCAATGATATAATAAAATGTGCAAGGCATCACCCTTCGTGCTTTTACTCTCTTTCCTCACATATAATCAATAGAATCGGCATAGAATGGTACATCGTGCGGCATGGCATCACCCTTCGTGCTTTACTCTCTTTCCTCACAATAAACAAACAATGCACGACATCACTCTTCGTGCTTTAACACTCTTCCTCACCCAAACAACAATCACAAATAAGGGGCAAGGGAATAAATAAAATAATAATAGAAATCCTGGCAAGGGAACACAATTAAACAATTAAATTCCGGAAAGGGTACAACATCAATAATCTCAACGTTCCGACAAGGGAAAATAATCAATAAACAATAATATCCCGGCAAGGGAACAATTCAAATAATCTTTCTCAACAGAATGGAGTAGCAGAAAGAAAGCATAGACACTTTTTAGAAATAACAAGAGCTATAAGACTGCAAGCCAGTATTCCCATAAGGTTCTGGCGTCACTGCATTCTGGCTGCAGTATACATTCTTAACAAGTTACCTAGCTCAGTAATTAACAAGAAAGGCTGCATAACAGGAAACCTTATCTAAATCACTTAAGAGTGATAGGCTACTTGTGTTTGCTAAAGTAGTTCAGGAACAAGACAAGCTAATGTCTAGATCAAGAGTATCTGTACATATGGGATATTTAGAAGTTCATAAAGGCTATGTTCTATATTATCTATGGAATAGGTCATTGTTCATCAACAGAGATGTAATATTCAAGGAAAATATCTTTCCATCTAAAAGAACATATTCTTCTTCAATACTTACATTTATAGACACTACAACAAATGTAGGGTAATACATGGACAATTCAGAAATCTTTTCTGAACAAAGGGTTGATACACAAGATGATACATGTCACAATGGTGAAAATTTAGGGAATTCATCTATAGCTAATGACGTTACAGAAAAGAACTACAGTTCTGAGTCAATGAATGACGTCCAAAATCACAATACAACTAAGGGGGAGGCACATACATATCAGAAAAACCATAGCATAACTAAGATGGGGCTACAAGCACAACAGGACTATCAGAACATATCTACTGCAACCTCTCATACCAGAAGTCAAGTGAGTTCAAATCAACTCACTATTAGAAAGTTCACCAGAGATAAACAACCACCAGTATGGTTGAAAGATTTTATTTCTCTAAATATTCATCAAGAGATACTTATGCCTTAAATAAATATATAAGGTATGATCATCTGTCTTCTAAATATCAAGCATGTATTGCTGCCTTCTCATCAACTACTGAACCTACTTTATACGGTGAAGAGCGGGACGTCAAGCTCAGGCTTTTCCTCGGGCATAATAAAAAGCCTTTCAAGCACATTCTTATCTCCGACGGGTGCCCTCGCGTCGGAAGACCTTTTATTTTGGGCATCCGGCATCTCCCTCAGAGGAAAATTCGATTTTGAAGGGGAATCACTCACTTTAATAATCACGACCGAATCAATCGGGGCCGTAAGGTCCATCTTGAAATTCAAAAACTCAAGGATCTATGAGCTCAATTCGAAGTTCGACTCGAAGTATGAGCCTTAAATACTTAACTAAAAAACACCTATGGGCCAATGCGCAAGACCCATTGTCGCCAGCTTAAAACTAAAGGTCGTATCGAGCCAATGCATAAGAGCCTAAGAGATACCTTGAAATTCAAAAACCCAAGGGTCAATAAATTTAAGTCGAAACGTGACTCGGAGACTAAGCCCCAAACAATCAACTTTCGGCCATTACAAACCGCTCAGCGGTGGCAGGAACCTACGGGTTAAAATTTGAGGTCCAAAATTTCGTATAAATTGTCAAATAAGCGTCACATTTTATTCCTAAAAATGAAAAGGAAAAACAAAAAGTGATGAAAAACGAAGAGTATTTACATATATGTTGAAAGGTACATTTACAAGGCCTATGCATGAAGCCCATAAAAGGGAGAAAAAGCAAATAAAACCCTAATCTACCACTAGGGTTGTGCCTTTGACGGCTCCCTAAAAAATTGTGCTTTCAACAGCACCGGCCATAATCCCCGGGTTTTCAACGGTCTCTCCCCCTTCGGGGATCTCGCCTCCATCCTCATCATCTACTGAGTCACTGCTCCACTCGTCTTCAGAGGAAAATAGGGTCGCGACCTCCTCTTCTAGGATCTTCACCCTCTTGATATCGGGGAACAAATTGATGCCCCCCCCACACACACATATATATTCTCAAGGGCCCATCTCTGAGATTCTAAATGGGCATGCTCCACAGATCGGGTCAATTGCAGCTCGGCCACCTCGGACACTTTCCTGGCCTGAGCATTTGCGGTAGCAGCTTCATCTTCGTACGAGGATACAAGCTCCTCGAATTCAGCCCTAAACTTGGATAACGCAGCAACCAACTCAGTATAAAGATCTTTGTACTTGTTACTCTCCTCCCTTGCATCCTCAAGTTGATGTCCGACTGAGGCCACCTCCCCCTGGAGGGTATCTCTCTCAGAGACTATCTCACTCACGTGTTGTTCGAGTTCAAGAATCTCAGAGTCCCTGGCAGGGAGTTCCTCCTTCATCAGGACATCTTTCTTCTCAAGCTAAAAAGATCAACGCGAAGGTGTTAAATCACTGAAGTTGGGTAAACATGTAGATAAAACACAAGTAAGAACTATGTAACCTTCTCGGTGAGATGAATCATGTCTCGGGACGCCGCCTCCAAACAATCCCGAAAGTTACGGATTTCCTCCTCCCTCTTAGTAGAAAGAGCTCCGAGCTCATCAACCTCCAAGGTGAGCTTATTGTGCTCACCCTCGTAACGAGTCAGCTTAGTTTGAAACCTGGCGAAGGTCTGATTTTAAAGCATCTTGGCCTGAAACCATGAAAGAAATGAGGTTCGCAAGATAAAAATTAGGGCACCAAGTAGAATTTAGCGAAAAGATTACCTGTTCACAAAGCCTATCGATCTCATTGAAAATGAGCGGGATGTCAAGCTCAGGATTTTCCTTGAGCATAACAAAAAGCCTTTCAAGCACATTTTTATCTCCGACGGCCACCCTCACATCGAAAGACCCCTTATTTTGGGCATCCTGCATCTCCCTTGGAGAAAAAGACAATTCTGAAGGGGAATCGCTCACTTCAATGATCACAACCGAATCAATCGAGGCCGAATCCCCTGCTTGTATGAACCTTTGTCGATTACTCTGAGGACGTGGTACGATCCTTCCCAATTTTGGCATAGCTTTCCTTCTTTAGGGTGTCGAGTGTTTAGGGTGACTTTCCTCAGGACTAAGTCTCCAACTGAAAAATTTCGGAGATTTTTTCTCCTGTTATAGTACCTTTTGATCCTTTGTTTTTGGGCGACCATTCGTACCAGCGAAGCTTTTTGCTTTTTGCCCAATAGTTCCAAGGCCACAGTTATGGCCTCGTTGTTTGAGCTTTCGGTGGTATGTCAAAATCTGGTGCTTGGCTCTCCGACCTCTACAGGTATCAAAGCCTTGACACCATATACCAGAGAGAAAGGCGTTTCTCCTGTGCTTTATTTTGGAGTTGTACGATATGCCCATACCACTTCGGGTAATATTTATTTCCATTTTTCCTTAGCGATTTCCAACTTCTTTTTTAAGTTTTGAGCGATGGTTTTGTTTATAGATTTAGCATGACCCTTTGCACACGGGTGGTAGGGTTTTGACAGGATTCTCTTGATTGTGTGATCCTTAAGGTACTGTGTTACTTTGCTCCCGATGAATTGCTTCCCGTTATCACATGTTATCTCGGAAGGAATCTCGAATTAGCACATGATGTGGTCCCAAATGAAGTTAATGACTTCTTTTTCTCTTATCTTTTCGAAGACCTGCGCTTCCACCCATTTTGAGAAGTAGTCAGTCATAAATAAAATAAATCTAGCTTTACTTGGTGCCGTTGGTAGAGGTCCAACGATATCCATCTGCCACTTCATGAATGTCCATGGTAAAAACACCGAATGTAGTTGCTCATCAGGTTGGTGGATCATCAAGGCAAATCTCTAGCATTTGTCGCACTTATGGGCGAACTCTTTGGTGTCCTTTTCTATGTTGTCCAATAGTAGCCTACTCTAACTACCTTTCAGACAAAGACATCGACACCAGAATGATTTTCGCAGGTGCTCTCATGGATTTCTCGGAGCACATAATATGTGTCACCCGGCCGCAGACATACTACTAGGGGCCCATCAAAGGATCTTCTGTACAGAGTTATATTTTCGTCGAGCGAGAATCGGGCTGCTATGGTTCGCAGGGGCCTTGATTCTTTTGGATCCACAGGTAGTTTCCCACTTTCCAAATAATCGATATATTTATTTATCAAATCCTATGTTAGGCTAATGGAGTTGATCTCAGCATGACCTTCGTCGTTCACTGAATTGGATAGTTGAACAACAATCCCGGGGAGTAAGTCATCCTCTTCGGCAGATGATCCCAGGTTTGCGAGGTCATCAGGCTCACTATTCTGCTCTCGAGGTATGTGGACCAAAGTCCATTCTTTGAATCGGTGCAATGTGACTTGAATTTTGTCTAAGTATCTTTCTATCATGTCTTCTTGAAACTCCCATTTATCTAATTTACTACCAGGAGGGAATCACATCTTGCTTCGATGACTTCAGCTCCTAGCACTTTGGCCAATTCCAAACCTGCAATCATAGTCTCATATTCGGCTTTATTATTAGCCAACCGTGTTGTTTTTATAGATTGCCTGATTACGCCGCCCGTAGGTGGCTTCAAAAAGTCCCCAAGAGATAAAAAAAAACCACTAGTATGTTTGAAAGATTTTGTTTCTCTAAATATTCATCAAGAGATACCTTGAGCCTTAAATAAATATAAAAGGTATGATCATCTATCTTCTAAATATCAAGCATGTATTGCTGCCTTCTCATCAACTACTGAACCTACTTCATATGCTGAAGCAAGTAAAGATCCAAGATGGATACAAGCCATGAAAGAAGAAATAAAAGATCTTGAAGGTAATAATACCTGGACACTAGTCACATTACCAGAAGGTAAGAACCCTATAGGATGCAAGGATATATAAAATCAAATACAAGGCATCAGGATAGATAAAGAGATTTAAAGCTAGATTGGTTGCAAAAGGTTATAGTCAACAAGAAGGAATTGAATACCAAGAAATATTCTCACTAGTTGTAAAAATGGTGACTGTTAGCCCCTGTTTGGCCATACATTTTCCCAAATTTAATTTGAAATTTATTTTCAAATCCTATGTTTGGCCATAAATTTGACCCACATTTTGGCCAAAACTCAAATCACATATTTGAAATCTCAAATTCAGATTCAGCTAATAAGCTGAATTTGGGCCAAATTATGACCGTTGTATTTTCTCCAAATTCTCAATATTATCCCAAACTTTTTTATTTTATAAAAAAACCCACATTTATTAAGGCCCAATTACACCAGGTAAAAATAGTAGTTGCTTGTGCTGTTTTACATAATTTTTTGCGTGAACATCAAAGCGGCGATGGAATATTCACCGAATATAAACATGATGATATGGATGTTGATGAAACTGAACAACAATCGACTCAAAGTAACAATATCGCTTCGTCTTCTCGGTCATCTGACAGGGAAATGCATGTTCGTCGTGAGGAGATTGTTCGTATAATATGGGATGATTATATTACAGAATAGCTAGTTACGAT
>MU680704.1:101460-119047 GCA_026770625.1 Nicotiana glauca | reverse complement strand
TATATATATATATATATATATATATATATATATATATATATATATATATATATATATATATATATTTATAGGTATAATAATAAGTTTGAAATAGTTAGTCCTATAGTCGGTTTGGTTCGGGTTTTTTTTTATTAAAATCAAAAACAAACCAAATTTGATCGGTTTTTAAAATTCAAAACCAAAACCAAACCAAAAGGTATCGATTGTTTTGGTCGGTTTGGTTTGGTTTTCAGTTTGGTTCGATTTTTCGGGTTTTTATGAACACCCCTACAAGCAATAATTAAATCTTTTCATTTTATTTAAGTATAATATGAAAATAAAATTAAAAAGTACTTAATTCTTTTAATATAAGCTAAATATATTAAAAATCATTCAACAAACATAAAAGCATTGACAGCTAAAGTCACTATATATTAGAAAGATATCCTAAACATAAGAAGAAATATTTATAAATTAATATCCTAAGTAGGGGTATTCATAAAAACCCGAAAAATCAAACCAAACCAAACCGACTAAAAAACTGATACTTTTTGGTTTGGTTTGGTTTTGAATTTTAAAAAGCGATCAAATTTGGTTTGGTTTTGATTTTAATAAGAAAAAAACCGAACCAAACCTACTATAGGAGTAGTTATTTTAAATTTATTATTACACCTACATAAATGTATATTTTTATACAAAGTTTCAAAAAAATTACGGTAAATGTTAATAGTTTGCACTTTTAATACAGTTCTTTACCTTTACATTCTAGTTTGATTGGTAGTTTTCTTTTGTTTAGTGTAAGAATTCATTTGTGTTAAAAATAACATATTTTTAATTGAATCCTTAAATTATTCATCACTATTTGATTCAATTATCATCAATATATTTTGGTAAATAATAGATTTCTCAAAGGAAAATTGATTTGATAGTGTTATATTGAAAATGTGGTCGCTGGAATATGTGTTTGGTAGTGTATTTCTTATATTTAAGAAAAAATCGACAAATAACCGAAAAAAACCGACATAAACCGAATCGAGAAAAACCGACTTACTTGGTTTGGTTTGGTTCTAATATTTGGAAAACCGACTTACTTGGTTTGGTTTCTTTTTAGGGAAAAACTTATCCAAACCGAACCATGAACACCCCTAATCCTAAGTATTAGGTTTAACGGTTATTTTGGTATATATTATATTTTGTTAAGGGCATTTTTGGTAAGAAGAAAAATCAAAACTGCTTTTGCTTCTGCTTTTGGGAAGAAACTACTTTTTTCTGCTTCTCAGAAATTGCTTCTACTTCTTTCCAAAAGCACTTTTTTCCTCGAAAAAACTTGGCCAAACACCTGAAGTTAGAGAAAAAAAGTGCTTTTGGGAAAAAAAAAACACTTTTGACCTCTTGAGAAGCTTGGCCAAACAGGCTATAAGTAGTTTCCAAACAAAAAAAGGTGTCTTTTTTTATTTTTTGTGTGGACAAATTCAAAAGGAAAGTGTGTTGATAAAATGGAGGAAATACTCCTGCACTACTTTCAAGATATTCTCTTTTTTCCCTAAGAAAACTCCTTTCCCTTTGATTTTCCTATTTTGAAAGGGATGTTCCAACAATTTCTTATAGCTTGATTGTGTATGTGCAGCCATATACTTGCTAAGGGATGCCCAAGTACATGCTATCTTTGGGCCACAAATGTCCACACAAACCGATTTTGTAATTGACATAGGGAAAAGAGCAAAAGTCCCTATCATTTCTCCAGCAACAAGTCCTTTACTTACAGTCAAGGAAAATCCCCATTTCATCAGAGCAGCACTTCCTGCTTCCAGCCAGACCAAGGCCATTGCAGCAATTATTAAGAGCTTTGGCTGGAGGGAGGTTGTAGTCATCCACGAAGATAGCCTCTATGGGACCGGGATAGTTCCACATTTGATTGATGCCTTACTGGAAATCAGCACTTTAGTCTCCTATAGATGTGCTATTTCTCCTTCAGCAAATGATGATCAAATCCTCAAGGAGCTATACAAGTTGAATACAATGCAGACCAGGGTCTTTGTCGTACACTTGCAACCTTTTCTAGCCTCACGCCTTTTCCTCAAGGCCAAAGAAGTCGGGATGATGAACAGTGGATATGCATGGATCATCACGGATGTGCTAACAAGTCTTCTGGACTCGGTAGATCCTTCAGTGATAGAGTCATCAATGCAAGGTGTTCTTGATATAAAGCCTTATGTTCCAAGATCAAATGAGCTTAACAATTTCACCAAGAGATGGAGAAAAAGATTTCGTCAAGAGTATCCAAACATGGACCCAGTTGAACTCAATGTTTTCGGGCTATGGGCCTACCATAGCATTACCATCTTAGCAAACGCAGTAGAGAAAGTGGGTGCCACTGTTATCCCAGACTTCAAGAAAACAGACACTGGAGAGAACTTAACGGACTTAGAGGCACTTGGAAAGTCAGAATTGAGATCTCTGCTCATCAAGACTATGCAAAACACAACACTAAAAACAGGACTAAGGTGGTGATTTCCGTATCATTGATGGAGAATAGCAGCCATTCCCATATCAGATTGTGAATATAATTGGGAAAGGAGAGAGAAGCATAGGATTCTGGACAGAGAAGGATGGAATTTCGTATAAACTGAGGATGAATGGTAAAACAACTAAGAGTAATAATAAGCAACTAGGGCCCATCATTTGGCCCGGTGATTCTACTATTGTTCCAAGAGGCTGGGGGATTGCCACAAATGGTAAGAAGTTAAGGGTTGGAATTCCTGTCAGAGGAGGGCTGGGGCAATTCACTCAAGTGGAAATAGATTCAACTGGTTTATTTGTAGATGTCTTCAATGAAGTCCTCCGAACTTTGCCCTATGCTGTACGTTACGAATTTATTCCATTTCGAATACCAGATACCCACACTCTTCCAGACTATGATGATCCTGTTTACAAGTTTATTTTTAAGGTAATATATATTCCCGGTTCGTAGTAACCTCTTTGGTTGAATATCTTACTCACATGCTCCTATTTGGGACCTTCTTATCTACTTTCTGCTTTTGTGACCAACCATAATTACTGCCATAATCATTGTTTGCTTTAACCAGGAATATGATGCAGTTATAGGTGATGTGACCATTTTAGCTAACCGATCCGAGTATGTAGATTTCATACCTATTACGGAGTCGGCTATTTCTGCAGTTTTGCCAGTAAGGGATGATGAGAGGAAGAATGGGTGGATTTTCTTGAAACCTCTACAGAGCAAACTTTGGATAACAATTGGAGCATTTTTCGTCTTCATTGGTTTGGTGGTTTGGGTACTCGAACACCGTGTAAACAAAGAGTTTCGAGGACCCAAAGGCAAGCAAGTTGGGATGATATTCTGGTTTTCCTTCTCAACTCTCGTTTTTGCTCACAGTAAGTCTCTAACTCAAAGCAAGTTACATATGAAAGCTTTATATTCTCCTTGTTTCTTAACAGATCATATGGCTGGTTGCAGGAGAGAGGGTGAAAAGCAACACAACAAGATTTGTGGTGATTGTGTGGGTTTTCGTGGTGCTAGTACTGACATCAAGTTATACAGCCAGCTTAACATCTATGTTAACGGTGCAACAGCTACAACCTACTATAACAGACCTCAATGATCTCATCAAGAATGGAGAATATGTTGGGTACCAAGAAGGTTCCTTTGTCAAAGACATATTGAAGAGCATGAGATTTGACAGCACCAAGCTTAGAAGTTATAGCACATTGGAAGCGTACAGTGATGCCCTCTCGAGAGGAAGTAAAAATGGAGGTGTTGGTGCAATTGTTGATGAACTACCTTATCTCGGACTCTTACTCAACAAGTACTGCTGGAAGTATATTATGGTTGGTCCGACTTACAATACTTCTGGCTTTGGATTCGTAAGATTCTCTCTGCATCATTTAATTGGAAATGTTCCATAACTGAAGTTATACTACCAATGGTAGTTTACTTAATCTATTCCATTCTTTTCTCCACAATTTCATGCAGGCGTTTCCAAAAGGATCTCCATTGGTAACTGATGTCTCAAGAGCAGCCTTCATGGTGAAGAAGGGAGGGGTTATGAATAACATAATACAGAACTTGTCTGGGAATGAAACAGATTGTCCGGAGAAAGATGGAATGCCTATAACATCTGATAGCCTCAAGCTAGATAATTTTAAGGGACTTTTCCTCATAGCTGGTGTATCAGCAAGTTCCGCTCTTCTCATATTCTTCCTCATCTTTCTTTATCAGAACAGGGAAATCTTAGCCACTGATGATTCTCTATGGCAAAAGCTTGCTGCTATAGCAAACGTCTTTGATGACGAGAAAGAGAAACCTAACTCTAAGTCAGAAAAGTCGGGTGAAGGCAATGAAAGCCAAAAGACTACACCACCATTCACAGCAAGTGCAGCTTCCCCTGAAATATTGCCCAACTTCCCCACACAAATCCCAGAAACCAGAAGTGCATCGCCTCCGGATGAAGGGTTCTCTACAAGAGAACCTGGAACTCCACTTGAAGAAATCATTACAGAGGCAAATGAAGAGAGATGACACATATAACTGCTACTACAATTATGAACAGCCTAAGAGAGATCATATAATGATGAACTAGCTTAAGAAAAGCTCAACCAAATTAAACCATCATTTTGGCACTATTGGCCACATAATATCTGTGTCAAGATTTTAGATGCTCTTCGCAAGATTTAAGAAGATATTTTTGCGCAAGATTTTACGTGGATAAAAGCAAGAATTAGAGGAGGAGTATAATTCAACTCCAAGTGGTTCATGAAAAGATAATAATATATAGGTTTGCTAGCCCAGCACACTTAGCCAGCCTAGAATAGCTGGTTCGACGTAATAAGCAACCTATTATGGTCGTGCATTAACATAATCTATCAAGCCTCGAACTTATTTCCAAAGTGTTGTACCTGAGTAATGAAGAAAGAAAAGAGTTCAAGCTTCCAACCATGAATTTTATGGTGGCGTAAGCATTTAAAATTAGAAGATTTGTTTATGAAAAATATTTTATAATGTGTATTGGTTTTACATATTTAGTCCAGGCTCGTAGGAAATAAAGCGTACAACAATTCTGCTCTACCCTCCTCTTCTCACCACTTTTGAAAACAGAAGACCGCTGTTTCGTTGACCATGGCGGTTACTTTATGTTATGTTCCAAGACATCTTCAAAGGCTCGATGATTTAAATTACACAGGTGAACGTTGAGCTTGATGCATTATGACAGCCCCAGCCCCATGGTCATTGGATAAGTTTCGTTAGAAAAAAGGAAATAAGTCTCTTGACAACAGAAGCAAGTCTAAAAATAAACATTATCACAATTCCATCCAACAAACATTATCACAATTCCATCCAACAGGTATAAGTCAAGGTCTATCGGCTATATTATTAGCATATAAATGTTTTAATGCAAGCTCCAGCACACGAGCACCGTATGTAATGCCAGGAAAGTACAAAATTCATTTGAGAGAAGAAATAAAGCCTGATATCCAACCTTGTTCAGTTGGTCTCATTCTTCAGGAGAATCTGAGCGGATGGCTGTTTAAAAACCAGCAGAAATGTTTATCAGTAAGCAGATAGCACAGCTTGCATAGGCATTAAGACAATAGAGCAAATAACATATATACAGGCCATATAACCCATTCTCCATGCCCCATCCCCTCATCTAAAACATAAAAAAGAAACGTATGTAGAAGTATGGAATTAAAATTTTCAGAAGTGCATACAACACATGACAATGCAGACATGACATTTCTTAAAGACAAATGTATAGGTATATGATGAAATGGGTGAAACGATATCCCAATGCCCACTCTACAGCAGCGATTAGAAGTGAGAAAAGAATATCTTTTAGGAAGAGGAGGGGGATAAACAAGAAAGAGCAGAGAATTAGTAGGCAACCAGATGTACAGTATTAAGCAAATGATCGACACTAGACAACCATAATTTGGGGAATATTTGAACGAAGTAGATGAGTTGAAAGATTTCAGACTAAGCTTTTTAGAGGGGCAAACAGCACCATCTGAATATTCAAATAAGTATGAGTCTCAGCATCGCAAAGTCTGCGGCAGCGCATCCAAAATTTGAACTTTATGGATTCAGAGTTTGAAATTCTACCAAAGGCCATTTGATTTACTAGGTTCAAAATCTATTATTTGTATTAATTTAGTAAATTTTCTAACACTATATAAGATTTAAGCTAACAGCTTGTTTGGAAGGTTGTTACCCGTTGTATTGTATTATATTGTTACTCCAAAACAATGTTTGTTTTGATTGTTTATTTAAAATTGGTTGTATCGTATTGTTAAATTCATTGTTCCAGAACAACCAAAAGCCTCATTTTATGAAACAACCGATTTGGTGTGGCGGGATCGTTTTCTATTTTGTTATCCAATTGTGCCCTTACTTATTACTCTATAATTCTATTTTTATATTTTATTTTAACTCCAAATCTCTAACCTATTGACCTACTTTATCTTCTTCCATCTTTTCTAGAGTTGGTTTGCCCCGTTCTTATTATCCAAGTCTCTGTTAAATCTTTTATCTCTTTCCATCGTTATAATTAATTTTTTTGTTGCTAATATTAGTTAACCTTTTTTTCCAGATTTTTGCTCTTGTTTTCAAGCTCCATAATTAATCATAAATTAGTAAGAGATTGTCTTAAGTTATCTTTATGTGTAGTTCTTGATAAATTTTATTTAAAACAATTGGGGGTATTTTGGTGAACTTTTCAGTTACAGACTTACAGTACAGTACGATACAGTCAAACCAAACAACAAAATGTTATTTAACAACAACAAATGATACAATCTATTCAAACATTGTATCCATAAAACGATACAATACAATATAATACAATACAGTACAATACAATATAAAACAATACAGTACAATACAATATATTATAAAACGATGGATAACAATGATCCAAACATAGTGTAAAGCTATTGGGTTCAGATGAACACGTATTGATTACCCTACATCCGCCCCTAAGTCTGCCAAGTTAATTATCAACCGTTCGACGTTTACAGCTTGTTTGGATGGTTGTCGTTCATTGTATCATATTGTATTGTTATCCCAAAACAATGTTTGTTTTGATTGTTTAGTTAAAATTGGTTGTATTGTATTGTTAAATTCATTGTTCCGGAACAATGAAAAATCTCATTTTTCGAAACAATTGATTTGGTGTGGTGGGATTATTTCCTATTTTTCTTTCTATAAGAATGCACGGGAAAAAAAATTATTTTTTAACAATGATAAATGAGCCCTATATATAATACATATTCTACT
Source organism: Nicotiana glauca (assembly GCA_026770625.1). NCBI lineage: Eukaryota > Viridiplantae > Streptophyta > Magnoliopsida > Solanales > Solanaceae > Nicotiana > Nicotiana glauca. Next base: position 111,774 of record MU680704.1, on the reverse strand, counting down.
CCTCTTATATATGGGATTATGACATATTCTACTCCTACTATATATGGGATTAGGACTATTTACACATAACTATCTAACACTTCCCCTCAAGCCGGTGCATACAAATCATATGTATCGAGTTTTTTACATATGTAACTAATGCGAGGATCAGTGAGGGACTTGGTGAAAATATTTGCAAGCTGATCATTCGATATACAAGGCCACTAGACCCCCCCGAGCAACAAAATCAGGTCGTTGCTGACAAACAGAAGTTGGCCGAACGCAGAAAATTTTGAAAATAGTGAGACTAAGCTGAATTCTACACTACAAAATAGGTTCTAAAACATCACCAGAAACACAGAAACTTTTCTGGAAACTACTATTCACGCAGGAACCACTGTTCACGCCATAAAAGGGTCATTGTTCACGCCAGAAAAAACAAAAGTTATCAGAATTTGATGTAATTTATAAGGGTAGGCTTGGAATCACTTGACGAGTAAGTTGTCCTGAAAGAGTTTTGTCAAAAAGTGGCCGGAATGGCTCACACGCCGGAAAAGTTGTAGTAGCTCGCCGGAACCCTAGTTTTGGCGGCGCGTGAGGGACTTTCTGCTGGAGCGATTGGCTGTTTTCGAACAAGATGGTAGTGTTGATTTTCGCACAACACTTACCATGAGGAGATAACGCAAATCAATCTTGAGTCGTCAACCGGAAAGATGCATGGTACTGACTTTTCTGTTCTGATGGGACTGTAATTTCTAGGGTTTGGTCGCACAAGGGTTTCGGATCCAATGGTGGTACTGGTATATGTCCAGTACCATTGTAGCAGTGATCAACCCTGGGAATAAGACGAAGTTGTCGAAAATTGCACAGTTTTCTTCCTAGATGTCGTTGGAATGACGCACAACGATAATTTTCTCATCGAAGCGCCGATACCATGTGAGAATACATGGGAGAAAAATCTATTTTTTAATAATGATACAGTGAGCCCTATATATAATAAATATTATACTCCTACTATATATGGGACTATGACATATTCTACTCCTACTACATATGGGACTAGGACTATTTACACATAACTATCTAACACTTTCCAATTACGCCCTAACTTCTTACTTTATAAGTCTATTTTACCCTTTACTTTTTTTTTATTTCAATCCAAATCTTCTAACTTATAGCCTACGTCTTCATTCCTTTTTTCCTTCTGCCACTTCCAACTCCAACGTCATGTATAGGTTTTGCCTTCTTTTTGTTTTATTCTTTCTTTTACTTTGATTTTTAACTCCAATTCTAATTACTTTACCAATTAGCGGTATAATATTGATTTTAAATTCCAATTCTAACTATTCTATGTGTAATTCTTGATAATATTTAAAATAATTAAGGGTATTTTAGTAAACTTATCAGTTACAGTACAATACGATACAATCAAATCAAACAGCAAAATGTCAGTTGACAACAACAAACAATACAATCTATCCTAACGTTTTATTCATAAAACGATACAATACAATAACATACCATTCAATACGATACATTATAAAACGATGGGTAACAATGATCCAAATAGGGTGTTAAGTGGATATGATATCCACATGCAAGTCAGAAGAGCAAAGATTTCACAGTCCACCAAATAATGAAACTGGAGTGGATAAACTACTACACTCATTTTAGTTTCAACTGGTTGGTTATCTCTCTAGTCAAGCCAAAGAGTTCAATAAGAACATTTCATGTCTAGGATCTAAAAACGATGGACATTCTCTAACTAGGAATGCTCCTTTTATAATTAATAGAACGGTTAAGAGAACAACTCCTACAGAAATCCAACAGAATTAATAATATTAACAATAATTCATTGCATTCTGCAATATGAACAGAAAACCCTAGATCAAGAAATGCCACCTACTAATCACATACAAAAACCCTAAGATAACCAATTTTCGAATTTTAATCCATTTACAAATCCTACCACGAGATGCGCTTTGATAAAAAAGAAGAATTACTGAAACACTAACATGAATTAACACACGAATAATGAAATAGGAAACAAAAGATCTGAACCCTAAATTTTCCTTCTCGAAAGGGGAAAAATCAAAAGAAAAACAGAGAGATTGCTTACTGGGTTTCTGAGGCTTGCCATCGACCCATTTGGAGACGGAGTAGTGGACCTTTTCACGGGTCAGGGCTTCGGACTTGTAAGGCTCCTTAAGGCAGTTCCTAACCAGGTTCGCACATAGGTTTGAGTATGTTATGTAAGTCATCCCCGCCGACCTCCAAAACGGCGCCGCTGCGTTTGAAGCCATTTTTCTGCTGCTCTCACTCTCTTTCTGGATCGCACTCTCTTTCTCTCTCGCTGCTTTTTGTAGTCTCAGATGAAATGAGGACTCCGCTAAATAGACCAATTCAATATATAACCAACCAATGTGATTACAAGTAGGGATGTTAGTAAAAATTCAAAAACCGAACCAAATTGAAACCAAATCAAATCCGTCAAAAAAAATGGATACTTTTTTGTTTGATTTGATTTTGATTTTAAATTTTAAAAACTGATCAAATTTGGTTTGGTTATGGTTTTAATCAGAAAAAAAAAAAAGCGAAAAAAAACCAAACCAAATCGACTATAAGAGTAGCTATTTCAAATTTATTATCACACCTATATATATATGTATATTTTTATATAAAGTTTTAAAAAATTTATGTTAAATGTTAATAGTTTGCACTTTTAGTATAGCTCTTTACATTTACATTCTAATTTGATTGGTAGTTTTCTTTTGTTTAAGTGTAAGAATACATTTCGTGTTAAAAATAATATATTTTTAATTGAATCCTTAAATTATTCATCATTATTTAATTTAATTATCGTCAATATATCTTGGTAAATAATAGATTTCTCAACAGGTAATTGATTTGATAGTGTTACGTTAAAAATATGATCGTCGGAATATGTGTTTGGTAGTGTATGTCATATATTTAAGGAAAAAAGCGACACATAACCGAAAAAGCCGACAAAACCCAACATAAACCGAATCGAGAAAAGACCGACTTAATTGGTTTGGATTGGTTCTAATATTTGAAAAATCGACTTACTTGGTTTGATTTTTTTTTTATGGAAAAATCGATCCAAACCGAATCATGATCACCCCTAATTACAAGAGTTAACCTTTTTTTTTTGGGCTGTTACAAAATAAATGATATATTTTTTGAAATAATTTAACTTTAAACTCTTTATTTTATCTATTTTATTATTAATGAGAAACTTTTATAACCACACAAATGTCATGGCCTCATAAAGCTTTTACCTCTACAACTTTTAAAACCACAAGTTTCAAAAGTTTTCTTCTTTTTTCTTAAATTTCATGCCGAGTCAAACTATCTCATCTAAATTGAAACAGAAAGAGTATTTATTTATGCTCATTGTTAATTTTGTTACCCCAACATAGCTAAATTTATGTGATATTTAAGGGTACACGCAAAATTTAGTTGCTTTGCAAATTTATGTGAGGTAATTTGAATTAACACAAAATTTAAAGATAATTTGAATTGACACAAATTTAAGAATTTTTTTTTTGAAACTTAATTTAAGCTAGCGTTTGCATATAGATTTGGTTGAAAATTTAAAAATTAACTTTTTAAAAAAGATGACATAAAAAATAGTTTTTGAAAGTTGAAATTGTGTTTAGACATGCATTTTATCCGAAAAAATACTTTAGAGCTTTTTTGGTATTTGAAAATTTTGTTTTCAAAATCTGTCAAAAATGATTAAAATATATAAAGAACCAATTTTTGATATTTGTTATGAAATAAAAGAAATTTAGTAAAACATGAACAAGAAATAAAAGCAATCTAGTAAAACATGAACAAGAAATATAGATAGAGAGAAGGAAGAGATTTTTTTCTTCAATTGTGTATATTTTTCTATCTATTACAAGGCTTTTATATAGACATACAAAGTGAAGAAAATATGTCATGGAATATGTCATTGAACATACAAAATATGTTATTGAATATGTCATTAGGCATTTGAGTTGAAGATCATGGAAGAATATTAGACATCCACCATAATGCGATATTTATCATAACACTCCCTCTTGGATGTCCATAGATAATGTGCCTCGTTAAAACCTTACTAAAATAAAAACCAATGGAAAAAAATTCTAGTGACGGAAAAAGAGTACACATGTTTAGAAATACGCCTTTTGGTTGCCTCGTAAAAATCTTGCAAGGAAAACTCAGTGGGACAAAACCTTGTAGGGGAAAAAGAGTGCAACGCGCATTAACTCCCCCTGATGAGAGCATCAATTCACATCTTTGAGCATTCGCATCCCGGTCTTATGTACTAGCTTCTTGAAGGTTGACGTCGGTAGAGATTTTATGAACAAATCAGTCATATTATCACTTGCATCAATTGCACTAAGATATGGTACTTCAGGACCAAGTAGCTCTTCATTATTTTCTTAAGGTCAGAAAGGATCCTTATTCACATCAAGTGATCGAACAATCATCGAAGTACTTAACTGATGTGCTCCATCCATGTAAAATTATTTCAATACCTTTTCTATGTAGGCAGATTGATGAACAAAAGTTCGATTTGTCAAATGTCCAATTTGCAAACCAAGACATAATTTTGTCTTTCCGAGATCTTTCATCTCGAATTACTTTTTTATATAATCAATTGCCTTTTGGAGTTTTATAGGAGTTCCAATAAGGTTTATGTCATCAACATATACGGCAAGTACAACAAATTCCGATGTTGTTTTCTTTATAAAAACACATGGGCAAATTGCATCATTTATATAGCCTTCCTTTAAAAATACTCACTAAGACGATTATACCACATTTGTCATGATTGCTTTAAACCGTACAAACATCTTTGCAATTTGATTGAAAATATTTCTCGGGACTTTGAATTATATGTGTTAGGCATTTTAAATCCCTCGGAAATTTTCATGTATATCTCATTATCAAGTGAGCTATAAAGGTAGGAGGTAACCACATCCATTAAATGCATGTCAAGCTTTTTATGAACAGCAAAATTAATGAGATAACGGAACGTTATAGCATCTATAACAGGTGAATATGTTTCTTCATAATCGACATCAGAACTTTGTGAAAATCCTTGTGCAACAATGCGTGCCGTATATCTTTGTACCTCATTTTCACAAATAGAGGCACGTGGATCAAGATGAGATAATGATGGATTTTTTTTCCACAAAATTTCCCGTTTGGTTTCACCAACTTCTCTTCCTAATTTTGGGAAAAGTGTCTCATTGAATCGACAGTCTACAAATCGTGCAGTAAACAAATCCCCCGCCAATATTTCGAGGTAGCGAATAATGGAGGGCGATTCAAACCCAACATATATTCCTAACCTTCTTTGCGGACCCATTTTGGTACGATATGGTGGTGCTACAGGCGCGTATACTGCGCATCCAAAAATTCTTAAATGGGATATATTAGGTTCATGACCCAAAACTAATTGCAACGGGAAATATTTATAATAATTTGTCGGCATGAGACGAACTAGCATTATTGCATGCAAAATGGCATGGCCCCAAACAGAAGTGGACAACCTCATTTTCATGAGTAACAGTCTTGCTATCAATTGCATACGTTTAATTAAAGACTCTGCAAGACCATTTTGAGTGTGAACATGAGCTATAAGATGTTCCACTTTTATCCCAATTGATAAGCAATAATCATTAAATGCTTGAAATAAAAACCCATTAGCATTATCAAGTCTAATAGACTTAATTAGATTATCGGGAAATTACGCCTGTAATCGAATTATTTGTGCCATTAATTTTGCAAATGTGAGGTTGCGAGATAACAATAGGCACATATGAGACCATCTAGAAGATACGTCTATTAAGACCATAAAATATCTAAACGACCCACTAGGTGGGTAATATGTCCACAAATGTCCCCTTGTATACGTTCCAAAAATGCAGGGGGCTCAATTCCAACCTTTGTTGGTGATGGTCTAATAATTAATTTGCCTTGATAACAAGAAGTGCAAGAAAATTCATTATTTAAAAGAATCTTTAAATTCTTTACTGAATGCCCATTTGAGTTTTCTATAATTCGTCTCATCATAATTGATCCAGGATGTCCCAATCGATCATGTCAAAGTACAAAAGTATTGGAATCAATAACCTTTTGGTTTACGATAGAATGTGTCTCAATTGCACTAATTCTTGTCCAATACATGCCACAAGATAAAGATGGGAACTTCTCAAAAACCCTCTTTTGGCCAGATACATTCTTGGTAATAATGAGATATTCAAGATTATTCTCATATATTGTCTCAATATTATATCCATTCCGACGAATATCTTTAAAACTCAACAAGTTCCTCTTGGACTTGGAGGAGAACATTGCATTCTCTATGTTAACTATTGTTCCTTTAGGCAGAGTTATAGTAGCTCTTCCAGAGCCTTCATTTAGATTACTACTATCAGAAATTGTAGTAACATCTGCCTTATACATACTTAAATGAGAGAAATATGTGTTTTATTTGAATATTGTATGTGTCATACATGAATCAATTAAATAAATATATCATAGATTTCATCGACGAACATTTTATATCGGTTCCAACCTCTCTTTTTTTTTTAAAGACATAACACAGAGATTTCTTCATTCATATATTCAGGTACCTGAATCTCTCATGATATTTTATGAAGTGTTATGTCATGTGATCTTCTAGATCACTTACCTCCTTTATTATGATCATTTGCTCATCTTCTTTATAAAGAATTTTTTTTGAAACCGATTGTCTATACGCTTTAAGTGTACCATAGACTTTGTCCTTCTAGGACTTAATACGAGCATTTGCAATAAGAATATAGTTACTTTCTTTGGGTCAGCAAATGCATCTGGCATGCTTTGCAATATATTGCAAATGAATTATCTTTTATGAACTTCAAGTTCACATTATCTTATTCAAGGATCTAGATGTACACATGATAATTCATTACACGTAACTTTTTCTCAACTGTTTATCTTCTCTCCCCTCATGTTAGAAAAACTAACTTGCTTCCTCAATTTTGAAAATTCATCTTTATGTGTTATGGTGTTAATCAAAATATACACCGCACAACAATAATAATAAGATTGAATTATTTGGTTCCTGAACCCGAACCACTTGTGAGGGGAGAAAATAATATACTTTCGTATATAACGTATATCAAACTGATATACAAAAATTTGTTCTCATAAATAATTGTTTAGATATTAAATGGAGGCACTCAATAAATCATTTTTCTAAACCAGCTGTGATATAAACCAACTTATCAAGATGAACTATCCTGAATAAAAAACAATCTGGAAATTATGCTCTAAATCAAATTATTGAGCAAGTTACCTTGCAAAATACCATGTTGCGGGTTAATAATAATCGCACATGTAACCATCTTATAAACGCATCTTATGTGGTATACATGGCAGGTGAATAAGCTCATATTCACCTTTGATATTTCCAGCATTCATGGGAATCAATCCCAGTTTTAGTTTATTTACTAATTAATGAGAACAAACAATATAAGATAATTCGTAAAAAACTTTCTAGTTCTTTTAATATTTACCCATGTGAATTCTCTATTATTTTTGCACATCACACTTAAATTGATATGCCTACACCAATTTTCACTACCCAATTCCCAAACCCGGTCGTGATGGCGCCTCTCGTGAAGACAAGGCCAGCCAACAGAACAACAATGCCTCATTTAACAGTTAATAAACATAAATGAATGAATAATACGACTTAATGGCATTAATAATTGATATTTACCACACAACACAACCCGACCGGGGTGTTACAAGTCACAAGCATCTACAGAAAATCTGGACACAACTATAGGGCCAATAATATACAAAAATAAATCTCGGAATTCTAAAGACAACGTCCCGTGCCGCGAATGCCGGCGGTCACCTTGCTCAGCTTCAGTAGTAATACCTTCAATCAGCTAGTAACCCGCTACCGGGTGAACAATACCTGCAACTGCACGCGAGGTGCAGGGAGTAAAGTGAGTACTTTAACTCAGTGAATAATAAGAGTAAATAATAACTGAGCGGCAAGAAATCACGTAAGAGCACTCCATCATGCAATATGGGACAGAACAACCCTTTGAGAAAACAATGAAACCGTGAAAAACCCTTTAGAAATATATGGTTCAGTTAAAAACCTCTTTTAAAAATATCCTTTTCCAACAGTCAAGTATATGAATGCGATATCAGATAGTGCAGGTCAGCACATAAGTCAGCCCCTCGGGCACAGCACTCCACTAACAAATAACACCAGGGTATCTGGTAACAGTGCAAGAAATAGCATGGATGCCAATGATACGAGAGTACTGAATTTCATGCCACGTAGTACAAACAGGAACAAATGCATGAATGCAATGCAATGCACATGACCGTTGCGGCGCGCAACCCGATCCATTTGGGTACCCGCGCTCACTGTGGGGGTTCAAACTCCGGAGGGGCTCCTACAGCCCAAGCGCAATATCAATATCACACCGCTACGGCGCACAGCCCGATCCATCCTCAATCCAGGAATGCACATATAACACTACTGCGGTGCGCAGCCCGATCCATGCTCAATCCAGAAATGCACATAAGCCACTAGGGCAATATTCAAATAACAGCTCTCAGTTCAAAACGTCAGTAAGATATCATTTAAGTTTTCAAATCATGAAAAATGGCCGAATTTGAAAAACAGCATTAAAACATTAGACCGAGATCAAATAGTATGCAAAATAATGCAAAAACAGTGATATCAATCCCTGAAGGTTTCACATAGTTGGCACGAAGCCCAAACATGACAATCAGTCCAAATTATGATGCTAACAAGTAGTTTCAGCCAAATACATAGTAATTTCATCAATCGGGACGGACCAAGTCATAATCCCCAACGATGCTCTACCCTATGCTCGCTATCCGGCGTGCTAGTCACCTCGATACAGCACTATGATGTGCAAATCCGGGGTTTCAAACCTTCATGATATCATTTACAAGTATTACTCACCTCGAACCGGCAAAATCTCAAGCTCGCGATGCCTTTGCCCCTCAATTTGGCCTCTTCGCGCGTCGAATATTACTGGATTCATCATCTCGCCACGAGTTCATACATACCAAGAACTCCCAAATCTGATCTCAAATGACCTATCAAATCTCAATTTGAAATATTAAAATTCAAGCCCTAGCTTTACCCCTTTTTAATGAATTTCAACCAATTTTCAGGTTAAATATAACATAATCTCGTGTATTTAGGCCAAGGAACTTACTCTAATCATTCTCCCTTGAATCCCTCTTAAAAATCGCGTCAAAGCTCTCAAAGCTCGCTCAAAAATGGTGGAAAATAATGCCTAGCTCGCGGAGGAAATAAAACCTTTAAACCCTTCTGCCAACAGTCCTTTTCGCTTCTGCGGTTCCACTATCGCTTATGCGGGACCGCTTCTGAGGCCAAAAATCCGCTTATGCGGTTCTTACTTAAAAACCCAACGTCCGCTTTTGCGTCTCCACATCCGCTTCTGCGAACCACCCAAGACCGCTTCTGCGGACTCGCATTTGCGAACAATGTTTCGCTTTTGCGGAACCACTCCACCAGGCCAAGAACCGTTTATGCGATCCTCCACTCGCTCCTGCGGAGACCGCAGAAACGGAAATACCAGCTGACAGAAAAGCTGAACCTGCAACACACCTCGAAACTCTCGTTTAACCACCCGAATCCACCCCGAGGCCCCCGGGACCTCAATCAAAGGCACCAACATATCCAAAAATATCATACGAACTTGTTCCAATCATTAAAACACATCAAATAACACTAAAACCATTACATCACATCGGTCAAGCCTAAGTTTCTCAAAAACTTTCGAAATACACTTTCGATCAAAAAACCCGACCAAACCACGTCCGAATGACCTGAAAATTTGCACACACATCACAAATCACATATCGAAGCTACAGCAACTCTCGGAATTCCATTCTGACCCTCGGATCAAAATCTCACCTATCAACCAGAATTCGCCAAAATACTAACTTCGCCAATTCAAGCCTAATTCTACACCGGACCTCCAAAATCAATTTTGATTGCACTCCTAAGTCACAAATCACCTCCCGAAGCTAACCGAATCACCGAAAATCACATCCGATCCCTCTAACTCAATAGTCAATATTCGGTTGACTTTTCCAACTTAAGTTTTCCTTAAAGAGACTAAATGTCTCATTTCTTACCAAAACCAATCCAAATCAACTCTCACACACCACATACCGATAATGAAATATGAAGAAGCAATAAATGGGGAAAACGGAGCAACAACACATGAGACGACGGGT
>MU680704.1:81058-100868 GCA_026770625.1 Nicotiana glauca | reverse complement strand
CTCGTCCTCGAGCGTACCCAGAGTTGTCCTAGAAGCCAACCAATAGCTAAATGACCTTACCAAGCATATACCCGGGGTGATCCCACGTCACCCTATCTATTATAGGTCCGACAACACAACATAGATGAAATTTCACAGTCCATCTAACCCATAAATCGTAGAACCACATTGCACTTTCTGAAATCATACACAAGATCAGAACCTCACATCTATGCTCAGATTAAGCCTGAACCAGCTTAATAACCCTCAATCACATGATATACTATGTAGCTCAAACACTCGAAACGATAACTTCTATTCACAGCAGTTGCCCACAACACCCGGATACCCGTAGCAAATCTCTTATCCACTAAGGCCTTATTCCAACACTTTCATATACTGCCAACAATAAATGAAACACGCAATAAATCGTAACCATTTCTCAGATCAACCATTCGTGAAGCCACTTACCTTTAGGCTAATACCATAGCAGATTCCGAGCCGAACCTCGATATTATCCCTCTAACAAGCTGAAATCAAATATGTTTGCATTCATTAATGACTCCAACGATCACCTCGAATTCAACACACCACCCTGGTGATACGACACATCAATACAGGACTAAGCCACAACTTGCATAATGCACGCACCATTAAGGAACGGTCTGGACATTCTCAAATCATGACAAATGACTCAAACGAAAGAGTTGAACCCCAAGCTCAACAGTACCATTACAACACAAAGCTGAGACCCCGTCTCACATCATAGAAATAGAGTACCTGAATCCTCCTCGAAAGGTCATAACTTCACGTGGCCTCGCCACAATGCGTGATCCTATCCAAACACTGCTACACATGAAGCACCTCAAGTCACTATGATCAAAATCGACAGCCACGCACAGATTGATGTCTGAAACCAAGAAATCCATTACACACACGCTGAAGCAAGTAATATACACCATTCAATCCTGAAAGGACACAACCGATGTGCCATTCGCCGAGCAACACCCAATACGGACTTTCCTCAAAAACCAGGAAGCAAGGCATACAAAGTAACATATGGAGAACTATCCTCAACATCACACTATTGCGGCGTGCAACCCGATCCAGATAACATACCCGTGGCGGCGTGCCACCTGATCCACACAAATATCTCACATAGGGAGATGCACATCGAGCCAAATTTGCTCATTATAACAAAATACCGAGTATCGGTCGTAAGCATATTGAGTGCATAATGATATCTACATATAGCATTGTAAGCTACAAAACTCAAACACAACTGAGGTCCCCCCCCCCCCTCAACTTCCACTATAAATCTCGATAGCACCGCACTATATGTGCCCACAGTCTGAAAATCATAACGCCTCACAGCACAGAAAAACCATCTCATAGATCTCCCCAGATCACTAGCAGGTTCAACAACGATCGAATCAGCCTATCCTTCATCAATACAATTCGGGGCCAACCAAGCCAACTCAAGCAAAACACGTATCCAATCAGCTTACCAACAAACTCATTACCAAGAAGCCTGAAGTTGCTCCTTCCACTACTATAACTCCTACTGGAGCCGTACGATATGGTGCCCAGCACCAAATAAATACCGAAATCCACAGTCTCTCCCGACGACATGCCCGACCACAGGGAACGCATCCAAAAAAGTCTCTCATTACTGGAACTGAATCAATGGTAGAAACCTTTGCACTGACATCCGCCACGAAGGCCCAATTAAGAAAAACAATCCTTTCTAGTCGTCCACTGGTCTTTGGAATACAAACCTCTCTGCTAGAACATGATTCGATGAACCTCGCCACGCAACTTGTGGCATTTTCCGACATAGCCCATAGCACAATAGTCTAGAATAACCCAACTCTGAGACAACCAGTCTACACCCCAATATCATATCCAAAATCTAATATATCAATCAAAGAAGGATCCATTCGGCCTCCAAATCCCAATAGCCGCTAACGGTGCCAGTACACATGATCCACAACTGCTACACAGTCTGACCCTGAGAACTCCCAGTCTCCAACTCCATATAGCACCCGAATCACTGTACCTGATCCCAATTTCCGCAGTATGAATACATATTACACCTCGAGTACCCAATCATTCCACGAAAGATATTCTAAAATTCTCGTGTGCCATCAAACAAACTCATATATCAATAGTCGATCTAGCCAGAAAGCACCGAAATACTATCGTAGTATCATTAGTCTAATCATATTACCCTTCTTCCGAGACATATACTCTCGTCAAATCACTTCCAATTAGCAGTACCATTTCCTTTATTACCTGAGGCTACTTGTTGCCTAGGAATTTTATGAACTTCTTTTCATAACTGAACTGTAACTCATCTAGCCAAGACCTTCCGTCAATCCCATCTAGAAGAAGAATAATCACACATTCAATGCTTCGCATGCCCCAAGAAAATGTATACATCTCCGAACCACGGTAAAACTCAACAAGAACACTTTTGCCAATTCCATTTGTACAAGCTACACTGACAGGACTGAATCCTTCTATCCAAACCAAGTTGCACAAGTTGTCCGAACTCAAAAGCTCTGCCACACAATACCCGTAAGGGCTTATTACCTCGAACACATACGAGGAATTAATCATATCCTTACCATACTGATTCGGTCTACTATCAAGCTACTTCATTTATTAGATTTCCCCTCTGATTCATCATCAACTTGATATTCTTCCTTGTTGTAGCATCAAAATGCCTTAATCCAAGCTTACCATACGAGACTCGCATATAAGACCACACTGTCTAAGACCCATAGTCCACTGAATACTCTCTCAACCGTTCCCAAAAATACCACATCCAAAGTACTTTACTTGAAGAACTCCCTGCGAATCTGAATTCGTTACTATTAACTTCCAGATAACGATACATAGGATCCCATAATTAACATAAAAATACCACAAGCCTCGACATTCCCCGATGAATACACAGTCTCTGACCACATACACAACCTTGAGACTCCTGATTGATACATGTAAAATCTTGAACACATTAGAATCATTCTCGAAAGTCATTCACTCTCATTCAACTGCAAATTACCTGACTCAATGAACAGAACCACTCGTGCCTAATTAGCACTCTGACACCGCAGGATATGATCTCTTTCCAATACAAACAAATATCTTCCTTCTCTATACACTGAGCATTTTTTACCAGCAACAGCTCAAGATATCCTGTTATTTTCACACATCTACGAAGCATCGTATAACCTTTATCAAAATTTTCCTTCACACGTGCCATCCTCGGCTTAATTTTTGCAACCAGAACTGATCCACCAGCATACCTCGAAACGGAACCAACATAGCTCATACCCGTGCAATCAGCTAATCAATAGCAATCTCCCCAACTTGGCTTGAAGCTATATATCAAGACACACTCAATAACTCATAACATTTTTACTCTAATGATGCCACAATACCATAATGAGATTAAACTCAAATCATTTACAAGTTTGTGAAAACACAGATTATCTAGTCTTCCCGAGTCTGAACTTGTAAGCACGTGATTTTTGCCCTAAATTAGAATTACTCCCAAAAAATTCAAAATAAAATAGGTTTGTGTCGTTTGCAATTGTTGTGAATTTTGTGTTATTTTTCTTTTATTATTTGCATTTGTGCGTGCATGTTTATATGTTAAATTAATGGAAATACAAAAAATATGCATTTAGGATTTAATTTTTACAATTAGAAGTAATTAAGTTTGTCTTACAAAAATAAAAAATCACAAAAATATATATTTTTGCATTTTTAGCACTTAATGTCCAATTGTGTGACTTCGTTTTAAATTGGTATTTAATTAGTGGGATAATTGTTAGTAGGAGTTAATTAGTTATTTTTGATAATTCAATTAGGTCTTGTAATGTAATTTAGGATCTTTAACTTTAATTTTGGAGCAAATAAACGAAAAGAAGAGCAAAAAATATAAAAGAAAAATCGAATTTGGCCTCTTATTCTAATTTGAATTAAACTGGCCCAAGTGTCTCACAAACCCAACCCAAAATCCACAGGGTCAACCCGACCCGGTCTGCCCCATAACCCAAATGACCCCCCCCCCCCTATTTCATTTCATTTCCTTGCACACCCTAACACAAAAAAACCCTAATCCTCTAAGAACCCTTCAACACCCTAAGCCGCTAACCCTACAACCACCAACAGCCATCTCCCTTACAACCACCAGCGACCACCCGAGCACCAGTCGACCACCCCAATCCCACCGGCTGCTCAGTCGACCACCATCCACGAACCAAGAAGCCATAACAACCAACGACCCTCCAACAGCCATAAAAACCATCGTCTCCAAGCCAAACGACCACTAGTTCGTCGACCAGCAACCAAGCGACCACCAGCCTCCTCGTCGCCCACCCCACCTGAAGCAGCACCCAGCGACACGCCGGAAACCAACCATCCCCCTCGTACCAGTCGACCTGCTCGTCATCCCCCATCTACAGCTCAACGAAACAGCCTCACTCCAGCCCCAACGCCACTGCTCCTCGTCTTCTTCTGTCAACTCCAAACGACCAGCATTCACACCGAGCTCCGCTATGTTCGTCGTTAGTCCGTCGTCAGTTTGTTCGTCGCTCGTCTTCAGTTGTTCGCAGCTCATCATTCGTTTTGAGACGTTTGTTGTCCGAATAGATTTTGTTTACGTCGAAGTTGAAGTCTTCGTCCGAGATTCTGGTTTGATGTTGTTGATTTTGTTTAAAGTTTGCTTCATTTCGGTTTGATTGGAAAGCAATCCAGGTTTACCTATTTCCCATTTTTAACTTGTTGCTTGATTTTTGTGGTGATAAGCATGATGTTCGTCTATTTCTGTGTATTTGATAATTAGAATTGCTAGATTTCATGAGTTGATATTAATTGATGCTTGTGTTTTGGGCTAGATAAATTCAGGTATTCCTGTAATGGTTTGGTATTTTTGGTTCAAATGGTTTCATTTTGTGTATTGTTTGTTTTCCTTCTCTTTGTTGTTCGTCATATGAATTCAGTTTACATTTCGATTCAGTTAATTGTGATTCATACTGCTTTAACTTGTTCAGTTTGTTGATTCATCATACTATTGGATTATTGCTCATTTATTTGTGTCTAAGTTAACCAGGATTGGTTCCCAATATGATTAGCTTATTCCCTTTGATCTAATGTTGTATGATTCAATCTGAGTTCATGGGATTTATTGGTTGAATTTGATTAGGAATTTGATTATAGCTGATATGTTTTGGTACAGATTGAAAGGGGATATGGTAGAATAGGAATTTCAGTAATTTCAGGGGTAATATGAGGATTGACAACTTGTAGAATTATTTAATTTGAGTGCTCTGTCCACTAAGCACTAATAATATTAAAATAAGGCATTGTTTAATATATAATGTGGGACAAACGAATTAAAAGAAAACAAAACATTTGGTAATGAGCTGTAAGGGAATATCATGGGCATGATATGTCTTGAATAGTTCAATGTTTAGAGGGATGTGTTTCAAAAAGTCTGGTTTGTTGTATAAATAGGGGGAGTTTTGGACAGATAAAGGGGGGGTTTGAAGGCTAAAAAATCAGTTTCTTAAGGAGGTCTTCTCTTGGAACATCTTAGAAAGAATAGAACTGACAATACAAGGAGGACGAAAATAAAGAGAGTTTAGGCTGGTTTTTTGAAATCCAAAAAAATCAGTCTTGTGAGTTTCTTCCTTAATCAGTCTAAGAGAGAACTTATTTAGAAAGCTTAAGAATCAGTATGTATGAGTGTATAACTGTGTCATTGGAATTTAGGGTCCAAATTTGGTTCAATTCAAGTTCTGCCTGGGTTGTTTGTGCTGCTGTTGGGTTTTACTGGTTTCATATTGTTCCTGGTGCCTATTTCTGTTGTTGGTTTTGTTGTTGTATTGCTGTGCTGGAATTGGTACCAGTCTTGTTTGGTTTGAAAAATTTCTAGAATTACTGGGTTGTGTCTTGTTGTTGTTGGCATCTGTTGTTGCACTATTGCTGTTATTGTTGTTGTGTTACTACTACTGACTACTCCTCCTCCTTCTATTTTCCATTATCCAGGTACACACTCTGAAATTATGTACTGATGTAAACCTGAAGTTGGAGATGAAATGAAATGCTGTCAAGTTTCCTTTTGAATTCTCTCACATCTTTAAATGGATATTGAGTAGAATTTTTACTTGCAACTGACTGATAAGTGTATAAATTGGACTGTTGAACCTATCTCTACAAATATGTGAATATCCATTATAATTAATCTTAGTTGGTGATTACTAGTTATGAAATATAGTGTAGTTAATGCGTTTCCGGCTAGTCATAATATAATTTCAAATAGTTTACAGGTTCAAATAGTTCAAATGGAAATCAACATGTTGGTTTAATGTGTCTAGTTCTGAAATTGCAAGGTCACTTGAGTGAATAACATCATTTTAAATAGCAATTTGACTAATGTTAATAACTAATGTTAGTGATGAACGTTAGCATGATGTCATTTTGTAAGCGTTGATGTATTTTTCAGCAAGTAAGAAAAAAAAGAGTTCAAAAAATGGCTTTTGTATTGCACATAGTTAATTCCAACGGTTCAATTCATCTAATACTGTTAGTTTAAATTAAATAGAGAATGGTTAATTTGTTCTAATATTTTTGTCAATCTCGTATGCTATTTATAACTTCAGCTTTAGTAATATTCGCTTATAGAATAGGACACGAAACAACCTCCCTTTATGCGAACTCGAATGCAATTTTTCGTTTGCATTTGCCTTAATCTAACAACTAATAAGAGGCCCGAATTTATAAGCATGTAATTAATTAGGACCTTTTCTATATTACTAGAGACGAAAAAATAGAAAAAATGTAGTCACTTTAGGATCGCCCTTTTAAAATAAACGAGATGAGCCTCGCCAAATAAAACGCACAAGCTGCGGGGCCCTCAATAAATGGATATAATAATTGGATAGACTTCGGGATCGGCTGCTTAGTGAATTTCACGGCCTTTTTCCAAAAAATAACAACGTGTTAGTCTCTTTAGGCGCGTACTTTAATAACCTTATTTTCTTAAACTTGGGTGCACATTTATGTGACCCAAATCCAAATCTCGACGAAGTCGAAATGTGTCGATAATCACGGGTACATTGATTGTGACGTGGTTCAAGATGCATTTCCATGACGTTGTAATTCTTTTAAAAAATAATGAATGAGACGAGCCTCGACAAACAAAAATACATAAACTACGGGGCCCTCTATACGCGGTTTTTTACTTAGACTTCGGGATGAGCCGTTTAGCGAAATTTCACGGTCTTACCCAACATAATGATACGCTAGTCGCTTTAGGCGCGTCTTTAATAAATTACTTTCTTAAATTCGGGTGCACATTTATGTGACCCAAATCCAAATCTCAA
The DNA here is from genome assembly GCA_026770625.1 of Nicotiana glauca. Classification (NCBI taxonomy): domain Eukaryota; kingdom Viridiplantae; phylum Streptophyta; class Magnoliopsida; order Solanales; family Solanaceae; genus Nicotiana; species Nicotiana glauca. The sequence goes on along the minus strand of MU680704.1, from coordinate 93,489 downwards.
CGGAGTCACAATGTGTCGATAACCACGGGTACATTGATGTGACGTGGTTCGAGATACGTTTTCACAATATTGCAATTCTTTGTTAAAAATACTAATAATAATATTAAAAACGGTTAAAGGTTAAAATTTGCACATAAGTTAAAGCATGTTATAAATCAGATAAATAAGCCAAATATGACAGTTGAGCGACCGTGCTAGAATCACGAAACTCGAGAATGCCTAACACCTTCTCCCAGGTTAACAGAATTCCTTATCCGGATTTCTAGTTCGCGGACTGTAATATAGAGTCAATTTTTTCCTCGATTCGAGATTCAAACCGGTGACTTGGGACACCATAAATCTCCCAAGTGGCGACTCTGAATCTCTTAATAAACGAAACCCGTTTCGATTGTCCTTTAATTGGAAAAACTCCCTTTATTACACCCTACCGGGGTGTGGTAGGCAAAAAGGAGGTGTGACAGCTCTGGCGACTCTGCTGGGGACTGATGACCCAGAACCACTGGTTCAGGGTTAGAAATTCGAGCTTGTGATAAATTGTTGTATTTTGGTTTTATTATCTGATATTTTCATGTGATCTGTGCTTAATGTGCAAAATGATGCTTATTACCGCTTTGATATTATTTGACTGTACATATAAAATGTGCCGAAACTTTTCTCTTCTCACCTCCGGGGATGTGCTCACTGGTTGAGACTCCCTATTCTGTTAGTGCCATACCTTGAAATAAGAAAATGGCTCGGACATGTTACAAAGCCGGATGATCTCGTGATAAATTGTTGTATTTTGGTTTTATTATCTGATATTTTCATGTGATCTGTGCTTAATGTGCAAAATGATGCTTATTACCGCTTTGATATTATTTGACTGTACATATAAACTATGCCGAAACCTTTCTCTTCTCACCTCCGGGGATGTGCTCACTGGTTGAGACTCCCTATTCTGTTAGTGCCATACCTTGAAATAAGAAAATGGCTCGGACATGTTACAAAGCCGGACGATCTCGTGGGTCCCCGGTACGTAGCCCCCTCCCCGACTCGAGTTGTCCGCTCGAGTACACTGTCTAGAACACATATCCAGGTTTTTATCCTAGAATAACTTGACTTCATGCCGGATCCCTAGTAGGAACGCTTATTTGCATCATGTTGCATTTGACTTAGGGGACTCAACACATGGGTTGGGTCCGTCTATGACAGGTAACCTGAAATGAAAAAGACAATCCTGCTGCATCCTGCTTGTTTTATGCATTTATTTGCTTCAGACTTACATGTTGACCGGTTTATGAAAATCGGAAATATTGGAAAATGGTGGGAAAAAAGGGAAAAAAGAGAAAAATAGCAGTGTAGAGAGATAACTACTTATTTTTTAGAAAAAAAAAACCAATGCCTAAGTAGTGTCGAAACTCTGCCGAAATTTTGGAAAAATAAAAAAGGGAATGTTTTTTTTTAAATTTGATTTATTTGAAAAAAAAACAAAAGAAAAGATTCTTATTTTCAAATTCAGTTCTATTGGGCAGAACTACGCTGGTTTGATTCTCACTAGATGTGAGATACATAGGCAACCCTAATCGGGTCCAACCTCCCTTTTTGCAAAAAATAGCCAAAAATGTCAAATTCTAATTTTGTTACAAATAAGTCGGGTGATGCCGTCCTTATCAAATATAGCCGAATGTCCCCGAAAGGGACGCCGGAAGGCTAACTTTGCATGAATGATCGCTTTGGGTCGGGTTTTGATTTTTGACCCTCACAGCCTTAAAATCTTCATCCCCGAAGCGCTAAAAGGCCGTGTTTGCAATACCATGTCATTTATTTTAATTTAGAAAATAAGAAAAAGAGTCTTGAATAAATTAGGTGATGCGGTTTGTCAAAAATAGCTGAATGTTCCCGAAAGGAACGCCGCAAGGCTGACTTTGCATAAACAGTCACCCTTGGTCATTTTTAAGGTTTTTAACTAGTTAGCCCACACAACCTTAAAATCTTAGTTTCCGAGGTGCTGAAAGGCCGTGTTTGCAAAACCATGTATTTTATTTTTAATTTGAAAAAAAGAGAAAAAAAGAGAGTTAATGGGCAAGTGAATGCCTTTGTGATTTTTGGTTAAAATAAGCCGAGCCAGTTTCGGCAGTGTATTAAACTGTTCTTGTCGAGATAGCCTTAGAGTATCTTTCAGTTGTCGAAAGGCTATTTTCGTAAAAGAACGAACAAGTTTGTAAAAGTATCATAAAATAGATCCTCCCCGGTCTCAAAATTCATGAAATTGGGAAGGGGCCACGTTTGCAGAAATAGCCATTTTGGTTGAAATTGGCAAACAGGGAAGGAATCTGCCAGTCTGTTTTTAATTTGTATTTCTTTTGATTAGAGCATGTGGTGTTTGATTTTCGACTCTGTAGGTTGTCTTTTCGTCAAAGTCTGTTAATTATGGTCAGCTTTTAAACTTGTGTTACCAAGTTTGTTGTATTATAAAAGATGAAACAAAATGTGTTTTATTTACCGTGTATCTGCCCGAACTACGCAAGGTCTGATTCATGCGGGGTCATGATACGTAGGCAATCTCCATAAGATTCGACCATAACAAAAAAAAAAACAAGAAAAATAGAAAAGAAAAAAAAATAAAATGAAAAAAGAAAAAGTTTTGATAATAATAAGGACTGACTGAGTCCACAAAAAAAATATTGTTAATAATAAGGACTGATTGAGTCGATTCTAACATATTTTGTTTTGAATTGTTGAGAAAATTGAGGTGGTTGGTTTGTGGTGAGCCGGAAACACAAGATCCAGAAAAACCTGATTGAGATCCAAGATAGTGACACCCAGAATATCGCGCAGAACCCTTTATCTGCACGTCATGATGCACATTATGTGAGGATGATTCCTGGTGACAGGGAGCACGTTAATCCTCTTGGGGATGTATGGACTAAAGCTGAAAATGTTGAAGCAGATAGCGGCCTTGGTAATATTGATGCGAAGCTCAGTGGCTAAGATGTCGTGCTTGGTAATTGGGAAGACTCTCCATTTCTTGGTCAACCAGAGTGGAGTTTTTGGTGGCTTATTTTGGTGTCATTTCTGTTGTCCAGATTATTTCAGGGTTGTTATCTGGATATTGTCTTGTAAATCAAACCCTTCTATCTTTTGATTTTGCCCAGTTCCGTTTGGTCGTAATATCTCATGTTAGTGTTTTATAGGGTGGTTCTAAGGGTTGTAACCCTAATTTAGTTTGTTTATCTAGTTGTTCAAACTGTTTCATCGTCCAATGCAATGTCCTGTTTCCTATTATCTCTAGACATTTTATTTTGTTTAGTCCTCTCCTTTCTATAGTTTCTTTTTCTATGAACTCTAGTGATATGACATGCGCACATAATGCGGGCCTATTCTTAAAATTTAATCATGAAGCAATTGGAAGATGATCGGCACATTTAAAGGAAATAAGAACGGTTTGAGATCATTTGAAACCCGAGTCATGCGAAACTGGGGCAAGTAAAAAGAAAACCGTTAAAGACAAGTTGGCCATGTTGACCTAGGGGTCGTTCATGGTAATGAGAGTGTTGCCCAACAGTGCTTTAAAAATATGACGAATATTAATCGTGTTGTTTGCACTTGGTATGTTTTGAAGATTGGAATGACAAAGGCATTTTGTTCTGCTATCTAAACACTTTATCCTTCGTTACCCCTTTTGAGCCTTATTTTGTTTTCTTTCATACCCCTCGTTCGGAATCAATTGCAAAGAGTAGACACAAACATGAAAAAAGAGATAAAGAAAAGGAGAAAGAAAAAGAAAAAGAAAACAACAAAAATAGATAAAGAAAAAGAAAAGGAAAAAAATAATAATTGGAAAGGAAAATTAGAACAACGAGGAATTGGGAACTACGTTTGACCTGATTCCTCAAAAAGGATACATAGGAGCTTCACAACTCGGTCATAGTGTAAATAAAAATAAAAAATCCCCAAGCAAGAACCTGGGGCAAATGTTGTGTTTTTTTGTAAAGAAATCTAATTCCGAAGGTTGTAAATTTTGAACCCAAATTGTGTTGTTTTTTAGCCTTTAAATACCCTTTCTTTCTAGCCTATCCAAAATCCCACATTACGGTCCAAAGAAAGACCTTCCGATCAGTCTTTAAAAGAGGCCAAGTCAGGAAAATAAGAGAGTCTTACCGGTGAACATAACACTCTGATCCCCAGCAGAAAAGACTCGGATCCTCACAGAAGAGAAATAAAAGAGAGTCTTAGCAGTAACACCCCAATCCCCAACTGAAAAGTAATACAAATGAGAGAGTCTTATCGGTGAAAACCTTCACGGGCACCATGAGGCAATTGTAAGCTGAGAGAAAAACCAAAATGAGAGAGGCTTGATAGTGAAAACCTTAGGGCACTACAAGTCAAATAAGGGTGAGAATCAGGTGGGTAATCACCAGACAAAGATTGTGAAAGGCGATTAACGACGAAGGATAGGCCATATGTGCATGTCAGAACCATTAGAGTCGGTATCCGCGTTTGATAGGTTTTTATTTTATAGTTTCTCTTGTTAGAGAGTCATCTCTTTCCTTTGCCTTTTATTCCGTTCCTTTTATCTTTCTCCTTTCATAAAAAATTCCCCAGTAGAGTCTGTTTGGTCTAAACCAGTTAGAAACGACTTCAAAATTTGCCATCAACTTTCCAATTATGCAAGGTGGGATCTTATTGGTACACCCAAGTGGTACAAGTCATGAGGGAACAAACGCAAGGCCAGTGTCCAGAAGGATATTCCCCAGCAGGAGGAAATTGACAAAGGGGTGGATCAGTGTCACGGAGGATATCTCCAGCAAAAAGCGAAGGTTAATGACCTCAAGGCCAAGGCCAATGAGACTCAAAGGTCGGGGAAATGCCAGTTCCCGAGCTATGCCATAAAAGAAGAGGGATATCCCCAGCAAAAAAGGAATTTTCAGTGACAAGGATGAATGAAAAAAGTGGTTCATCTATAAAACATGCAAGATCCTCAATCAAAGTCACTATCATATGAATGTGGGGTTTCAGGATACAAATGGAAAACAACGGGGAGAGGTATGTGAATAAGGAGTCGTCAAGAAGGTAGGAAATTACCGACCAAGTTTCAAGATGACCATACGAAGCAAAGCAAGGCAATTCATTCTAAGACCAGCAGGAATGTCATCCCCAGCAAATAACATCCTCCCAGCAAGTTTTGATAGTGTAATGGAACGCAGAGCAGGGAAAGAGAGAAGGAGAACCATCCCCGCAGGAATCTCACAACCAACCACCGCGTTTTAAAACTAACAAATTTTTTTTGATTTAAAATAGGGAAAAGGAAATGGCATGAATGACGGAAAGTCATGCCACAAAGAAGATTATCAAATTGGGGCAGAAAATTTTCCTTTCATTTGGAAAATTTTCTGGAAGTCAGGTATCTACTTGGGGAAGAAGAAAGATAACACCAGTTTTAAGGGAAGTGGTCTTTGAACTAGTGTTATCCCCAGCGGTGTTGAAAGGAAGAAAATAACAAATTTTAATGAAAGGAGTTGTACCCCAGCGGACAGAACAAAGGGACGAAATTGGTGCTCAGAAAGAGCAAAAGCCAGTATCATCCCCAGCAGCTTCCAGAAGAATGAAGCACCGATTTTGAAGGAATAAAATTCCCCAGCAGCGTTATCCTCAACAGTGTTATCCCCAGCTTATAACATTTTTATCCCCAGCAGTGTTGAAAATAAAAGTTTTGAAGGAACTAGTAAGAGAAAGAAAAAAAAAAGGGAAGGGAGATTCTACCAGCAGTATTATCCCCAGCAGGTAAGTACTTAATTCTCCAACAGTGTTATCCCCAGCAGTTGAGGGAAGCAGTTCTGGAAGAAAGATTAATTCAAGGAAATGGTTGCAAAGAAGGACAACAGTAATAGAATGCAGATAAGGTACCCATTTGAGGAAGAAAGAAGATAACACAAGTTTTAAGGGAAGGAAGAAATCATCCCCAACAAGAATGTCATTTTTCAAAACTGACAAAAATTTTCTTTGTATGTAACAGGAGCAAAGCAACTACAAATTTTCTCCTAAGATAAAAACATCTTAGTCTGATGAATTGTTTCTCCTAAGATAAAAATCTTAGTCTGATGAATTGTTTCTCCTAAGATAAAAATCTTAGTCTGATGAATTGTTTCTCCTAAGATAAAAATCTTAGTCTGATGAATTATTTCTCCTAAGATGAAAAACTCTTAGTCTAATGAATTGTTTCTCCTAAGATGAAAAGATCTTAGTCTGATGAATTGTTTCTCCTAAGATGAAAAAATCTTAGTCTGATGATTTGTTTCTCCTAAGATGAAAAAATCTTAGTCTGATGAATAGTTTCTCCTAAGATGAAAAATCTTAGTCTGATGAATTGTTTCTCCTAAGATGAAAGAATCTTAGTCTGATGAATTATTTCTCCTAAGATGAAAGAATCTTAGTTTGATGAATTGTTTCTCCTAAGATGAAAAACATCTTAGTCTGATGAATTGTTTCTCATAAGATGATAAACATCTTAGTCTGATGAATTTTTTTCAAGTTAATAAGAAGTCAGTTGGAAAGACTTAGAAAAGATAACAATAAAGAAGTAAAGGCAACAACCGAAAAGACCCAGATAGATAACAAAAGGGGAAGGCAAGAATTGGAAAGTTACAGATAAGATAATAAGAAGAAAAAGACAACAAGTAGAAGGTTTCTGATAAAACAATAAGAAGTGGAAAACAACAATTGGAAGGTTGCAAGTAAGACAACAAAAATAGACATAGTCTGATGAATTATCTCCTAGAATCAAATCAAATCTTAGTCTGATGAATTATCTCCTAAGATATCAAAATCTCAGTTTGATGAATCTTTCTCCTGAGATCACATAAATTTGGACCTAGTCTAATGAATTATCTCCTAGAGTCAAAATCTTAGTCTGATGAATCTTTCTCCTAAGATATCAAAATCTCAATCCGATGAATATTTCTCCCGAGATCACATAAATTTGGACCTAGTCTGATGAGTTATCTCCTAGAGTCAAAATCTTAGTCTGATGAATCTTTCTCCTAAGATATCAAAATCTTAGTCTGTTGTCACCTGAGATGAATACATTGCAGTCTTTAAATTACAAGTTTTGAAGTTGGGAGCCCGCCCATATAACAGAGGAATACATTTCAGTCTTTACATTTTAAAACAACAAAATGGGCCTAGTATGATGAATTATCTCCTAGCGTCAAAATCTTAGTCTGATGAATCTTTCTCCTAAGATATCAAAATCTCAGTCTGATGAATCTTTCTCCTGAGATCACATAAATTTAGACCTAGTCTGATGAATTATCTCCTAGCGTCAAAATCTTAGTCTGATGAATCTTTCTCCTAAGACAACAGAAGAAATCTCAGTCTGATGAATCTTTCACCTGAGAGGAATACATTTCAGTCTTTAAATTTCAAGTGTTGAAGTTAGGAGCCCGCCCATATAACAGAGGAATACATTTCAATCAATACATTTTCAAGTTTTGAAGTTGAAGTCAGTTAAAGCGGAGGATCACAACAGGATCCCCAACATAAATCCAACTTCATAAATCGGAAGAAAGCAGTTCAAACTTCGAAGAAAAATAATTCGAAACTCACAAGAAGGAAATAAACAGTCCAAATTCGGCAATCAAGAGAGGCCGACGAGTCAAGTCAGAAGAAATATAAGAGGAAGCAAGTCAACAAGAAAACAAGGTGACAAGAGCAAGCCTGTATTTAGATAAAATTTTGTAATTCATAGACTAGTTTAGTCTAGTTTCTTATTTTTTGTTTAGCACGGTATAATAAGGAGGTTGGCGAGCAGTAGCCGCAACAGCAGTAAACAGCAAAACCACAGTCTCATGGTAGTCCCAGCTACCAAAATTTTCCGAACTACATTGACCTGATTCCCTTTTACCCAAGGATATATAGGAAACCTTTTGAAGCAAAGGTTCGGTCATATCCTTTCAAAAAAAATGCTTCACCCGGAGTACTCAAACGGGCAAAAAATCGCTCGCTCACTTTATCTTTGCACGAAAACTCTTCGTGTTTTCGGACAAAGAGGGGCAGCTATAAGCACGTGATTTTTGCCCTAAATGAGAATTACTCCCAAAAAATTCAAAATAAAATAGTTTTGTGTCGTTTGCAATTGTTGTGAATTTTGTGTTATTTTTCTTTTATTGTTTGCATTTGTGCGTGTATGTTTATATGTTAAATTAATGAAAATACAAAAAATATGCATTTAGGATTTAATTTTTACAATTAGAAGTAATTAATTTTGTCTTACAAAAATAAAAAATCACAAAATATGTATTTTTGTATTTTTAGCATTTAATGTCCAATTGTGTGACTTTGTTTTAAATTGATATTTAATTAGTGGGATAATTATTAGTAGGAGTTAATTAGTTATTTTTTATAATTCAATTAGGTCTTGTAATGTAATTTAGGATCTTTAAGTTTAATTTTGGAGCAAATAAACGAAAAGAAGAGCAAAAAATATAAAAGAAAAATCGGATTGGGCCTCTTATTCAAATTTGAATTAACCTGGCCCAAGTGTCTCACAAACCCAACCCAAAATCCACCGGGTCAACCCGACCCGGTCTGCCCCATAACCCAAACGACCCCCCTCATTTAATTTCATTTCCTTGCACACCCTAACACAAAAAACCTTAATCCTCTAAGAACCCTTCAACACCCTAAGCCGCCAACCCTACAACCACCAGCAGCCATCTCCCCTACAACCACCAGCGACCACCCGAGCACCAGTCGACCACCCCAATCCCACCGGCTGCTCAGTCGACCACCATCCACGAACCAAGCAGCCATAACAACCAACGACCCTCCAGCAGCCATAACAACCATCGTCTCCAAGCCAAACGACTACCAATTCGTTGACCAGCAACCAAGCGACCACCAGCCTCCTCGTCGCCCAACCCACCTGAAGCAGCGCCCAACGACACGCCATAAACCAACCAGCCCCCTCGTACCAGTCGACTTGCTCGTCGTCCCCCGTCTCCAGCTCGACGAAACAGCCTCACTCTAGCCCCAACGCCACTGCTCCTCATCTTCTTCTGTCAACTCAAAACGACCAACATTCACGCCGAGCTCCGCCATGTTCGTCGCTCGTCTTTGGTTGTTCGCAACTCATCATTCGTTTTGAGACGTTCGTTGTCCGAATAGATTTTGTTTACGTTGAAGTTGAAGTCTTCGTCCGAGATTCTGGTTCGATGTTGTTGATTTTGTTTAAAGTTGTTTAAAGTTTGCTTCATTTCGGTTTGATTGGAAAGCAATCCAGGTTTACCTATTTCCCATTTTTAACTTGTTGCTTGATTTTTGTGGTGATAAGCATGATGTTCGTCTATTTCTGTGTATTTGATAATTGGAAAACTAGATAATTAGAATTGCTAGATTTCATGAGTTGATATTAATTAATGCTTGTGTTTTGGGCTAGATAAATTCAGGTATTCCTGTAATGGTTTGGTATTTTTGGTTCAAATGGTTTCATTTTGTGTATTGTTTGTTTTCCTTCTCTTTGTTGTTCATCATATGAATTCAGTTTACATTTCGATTCAGTTAATTGTGATTCATACTGTTTTAACTTGTTCAGTTTGTTGATTCATCATACTATTGGATTCTTGCTCATTCATTTGTGTCTAAGTTAACCAGGATTGGTTCCCAATATGATTAGCTTATTCCCTTTGATCTGATGTTGTATGATTCAATCTGAGTTCATGGGATTTATTGGTTGAATTTGATTAGGAATTTGGTTATAGCTGATATGTTTTGGTATAGATTGAAAGGGGATGGGGTAGAATAGGAATTTCCATAATTTTAGGGGTAATATGGGAATTGATAACTTGTAGAATTATTTAATTTGAGTGCACTGTCCACTAAGCACTAATAATATTAAAATAAGGCATTGTTTAATACATAGTGGAGGACAAACGAATTAAAAGAAAACAAAATATTTGGTAATGAGCTGTAAAGGAATATCATGGGCATGATATGTCTTGAATAGTTCAAGGTTTAGAGGGATGTGTTTTAAAAAGTCTGGTTTGTTGTATAAATAGGGGGAGTTTTGGACAGATAAAAGGGGTTTTTTTAAGGCTAAAAAATCAGTTTCTTAAGGACGTCTTCTCTTGGAACATCTTAGAAAGAATAAAACTGACAATACAAGGAGGACGAAAATAGAGAGAGTTTAGGCTGTTTTTTTGAAATCCTGAAAAATCAGTCTTGTGAGTTTCTTCCTTAATCAGTCTAAGAGAGAACTTCTTTTGAAAGCTTAAGAATCGTATGTATGAGTATATAACTGTGTCATTGGAATTTAGGGTCCAAATTCGGTTCAATTCAAGTTCTGCCTGGGTTGTTTGTGCTGCTGTTGGGTTTTACTGGTTTCATATTGTTCCTGGTGCCTGTTTCTGTTATTGGTTTTGCTATTGTATTGGTGTGTTGGAATTGGTACCGGTCTTGTTTGGTTTGAAAAATTTTTGGAATTACTGGGTTGTGTCTTGTTGCTGTTGGCATCTGCTGTTGCACTACTGCTGTTATTGTTGTTGTGTTACTACTACTGACTACTCCTCCTCCTTCTATTTTCCATTATCCAGGTACACACTCTGAAATCATGTACTGATGTAAACCTGAAGTTGGAGATGAAATGAAATGCTGTCAAGTTTCCTTTTGAATTCTCTCACATCTTTAACTGTATATTGAGTAGAATTTTTACTTGCAACTGACTTATAAGTATATAAACTGGACCGTTGAACCTATCTCTACAAACATGTGAATATCCATTGTAATTAATCTTAGTTGGTGATTACTAGTTATGAAACATAGTGTAGTTAATGCGTTTCCAGCTAGTCGTAAAATAATTTCAAATAGTTTATAGGTTCAAATAGTTCAAATGGAAATCAACATGTTGGTTTAATGTGTCTAGTTTTGAAATTGCGAGGTCACTTGAGTAAATAACATCATTTAAAATAGCAATTTGAATAATGTTAATAACTAATGTTAGTGATAAACGTTAGCATGATGTCAGTTTGTAAGCGTTAATGTATTTTTCAGCAAGTAAGAAAAAAAAAGAGTTCAAAAATGGCTTTTGTATTGCACATAGTTAATTTCAACGGTTCAATTCATCTAATACTGTTAGTTTAAATTAATTAGAGAATGATTAGTTTATTCTAATATTTTTGTCAATCTCGTATGTTATTTATAACTTCAGCTTTAGTAATATTCGCTTATAGAATAGGACACGAAACAACCTCCCTTTATGCGAACTCGAATGCAATTTTCCGTTTGCATTTGCCTTAATCTAACAACTAATAAGAGGCCCGAATTTTTAAGCATGTAATTAATTAGGACCCTTTCTTTATTACTAGAGACGAAAAAATAGAAAAAATATAGTCACTTTTGGATCGCCCTTTTAAAATAAACGAGATGAGTATCGCCAAATAAAACGCACAAGCTGCGGGGCCCTCAATAAATGGATATAATAATTGGATAGACTTCGGGATCGGCTGCTTAGTGAATTTCACGGCCTTTTCCCAAAATATAACAACGCGTTAGTCTCTTTAGGACGCGTTGTGACGTGGTTCGAGATGCATTTCTATGACGTTGTAATTCTTTTAAAAAATAATGAATGAGACGAGCCTCGATAAATAAAAATACATAAACTACGGGGCCCTCTATACACGGTTTTTTACTTAGACTTCGGGATGGGCCGTTTAGCAAAATTTCACGGCCTTACCCAACATAATGATATGCTAGTCGCTTTAGGCGCGTCTTTAATAAATTACTTTCTTAAATTCGGGTGCACATTTATGTGACCCAAATTCAAATCTCAACGGAGTCGCAATGTGTCTATAACCACGGGTACATTGATGTGACATGGTTCGAGATACGTTTTCACAACGTTGCAATTCTTTGTTAAAAATACTAATAATAATATTAAAAGCGGTTAAAGGTTAAAATTTTCACATAAGTTAAAGCATGTTATAAATCAGATAAATAAGCCAAATGTGACAGTTGAGCGACTGTGCTAGAACCACGGAACTCGGGAATGCCTAACACCTTCTCCTGGGTTAACAGAATTCCTTATCCGGATTTCTGGTTCGCAAACTGTAATATAGAATCAATTTTTTCCTCGATTCGGGATTCAAACCGGTGACTTGGGATACCATAAATCTCCCAAGTGGCGACTCTGAATCTCTTAATAAATGAACCCCATTTCGATTGTCCTTTAATTGGAAAAACTCCCTTTATTACACCCTACCGGGGTGTGGTAGGCAAAAAGGAGGTGTGACAGAACTCATATCGCCACACGTAATGTACTTCACTTCCCAACTAGGAGACACGAAAGTATTCTTCACACGCCCATAATTCGGGCTACACATCAATCACAATAGGAATCGAACACTTAACAGTTCATCCATTTTCCAGCAGACTTTTTCGTCACTACCAAGTCACATAAA
>MU680704.1:38703-77134 GCA_026770625.1 Nicotiana glauca | reverse complement strand
AATGAATATGTATTCATAAATCACATGTTGTCACATTCAAATCATGAATGGACCATAATCATTATGTCAAATCGATGACAAATATTACTTTCACATAGTGAAAGATTATTTTGAGAATCCTTATTATTCTCATTATCACAATGATGACGAAATTATAATTTCGTCTATTGCCACGTCCACATCCATTGATACCTTCACGGTAATAATTTTGTCTTCTTTTAGACTTACCACATATTGCTATCACATTCTCTTAAGAGAATGAGAATGGAGCAAATTTAATGGGACGGGTTTTCACTTCTTGTGCTCACGATCATACATAACTTTGATCATGGAAAGACATAGAAGTTTTACCACTTCTAGTGGTTATAATTTCTTACTAACTCCATTAGAGTTATAATCAAACTTTGTTGTCTTTGCTTGTATATAAAATCAAATTATAGAATTTAAAAGAGAAAAATAAAGTAAAATACTTACCTAACAATATCTCTTAGAAAAGAAACTTCAAATTAGTAGTTAATAATCAGAAGAAAATGTCAATTAAGTTTATAAATCATGTTATGCGCTTTAATTTATTACTAGATTTTGGTGAGTCCAACTATCCAATCAAGAGAAAAATTTTCATGTTCATAAATAGTAAGCTATTTTAGCACTCCACAAATTGGTAATCTAATCAATTCACTATAGGATTAGTAGAAAAGTTTACGTAATAATTATTACCACAAGTAAGTATGTCATGATATCTTTTATCAATTTTAGCATATATATATACCTGGGAATTGCTCTGGAATTAATCTCACCTTTCCACGGCAAGACATTTCATTTTCTTACTCCATAAGATAATATCAAGTATATATTTGTTGGGAAGAAGACAAAACCTGACTGGCGTAAATAATCTCAATTAGTTAGAGACTCGTGCTAATAACGTGTTATGAAATAAAAGAAATTTAGTAAAATATGAACAAGAAATAAAATCAATTTAGTAAACACATGAACAAGAAATATAGATAGAGCGAAGGAAGTGATTTTCTTCTTCAATTGTGTATACTTTCCTATCTATTATAAGGCCTTTATATAGGCATACAAAGTGAAGAAAATATGTCATGAAATATGTCATTGAACATACAAAATATGTCATTGAATATATCATTAGACATTTGAGATGACGATCATGGAAAAAGATTAAACATCCACCATAATGTGATATTTATCATAACAAAAATATAGAATTAGAAAAAAAGCTCCCAAATTTTATGACCAAATTTGAGCTGATTATCTTCTAAAATGTAGTTAAGATTCAACCCTAGAGTAAAAAAATCCAAGTTAAAAATGTAATTTAATTTTCTTGATATACTAAAAACGGAAAAGGTTCAAATACACCCCTGAACTTTACGATAAGGTGTATATATAACCCTCGTTAAAAGTTTGGCCCATATCCAACCTTGCCGTTACACTATTGGCCCGGATACTCCCCTGGACTTTAAACGGAGCCAAATACTCCCCTGGACTTTACGATAAGGTCTATATATAACCCTCGTTTTTTTAACAAAATATTTTTTTTTGTAAAAACTGAAAATATTTTGTTGAAAATAATTTCTTCAGTTCTTAAAAAACGAAAATATTTTGTTAAAAAATAATTTTTTTCTATTTTTACAAAAAAAAAATAGTTTTTACAAATTTGTTTTTCCAGTTTTTACAAAAAAAATCTTTAAAAAAACTAAAAATGAAGAAAAAAAATATATTTCAAAAGCTAAAATAATTTGTTGAAAATATTTTATTCAGTTTTTAAAAAACGAATATATTTTGTTAAAAACTAAAAATGTTCTAATTCCTCTGTTTTTACATATTTTTTTTCAGTTTTTACAAAAAAAATATTTTGTTAAAAAAAATAATTTTTGCAATTTTTTTAAAGTTTCACAAAAAGAAATTTCTTTTTCTTTTGGAAATGTTCTAATTTCTTTTTGTAAAACTTTAAAAAAAATTGCAAAAATCGCTTTTTTAACAATTTTTTTTTTGTAAAAACTGAAAAATATAAAAATAGAGGAATTACAACATTTTCAGTTTTTAAAAAAATAAAAATATTTGCAACAAAATATTTTTGCTTTTGAAAAATATTTCTTCTTCTTCATTCTTTAGTTTTTTAAAATTTTTTTTTGTAAAAATTGAAAAAACAAATTTGTAAAAACTATTTTTTTTGTTGTAAAAACACGAAAAAAAATTTCGTTTTTTAATAAAATATTTTTGTTTTTTAAGAACTGAAGAAATTATTTTCAACAAATAATTTTCAGTTTTTACAAATATGTTTTTACAAAAAAATATTTTGTTAAAAAAATAAGGGTTATATATAGACCTTATCGTAAAGTCTAGGGGTATCCGGGCCAATAGTATAACAGCAAGGTTAGATATGGGCCAATAGTGTAACGGCAAGGTTAGATATGAGCCAAACTTTTAACGAGGGTTATATATAAATCTTATATATAAATCTTATCGTAAAATTCAGGGCTATTTAGACCTTTTCCGTACTAAAAATAATTACTCTTTTTTTCTTCAACTACTCCATTGCAATGGTTTTCACTTCCACGTCTTCACTCGGCTACACCTTGTGCCTTCACAATGCAGTATCCTCAGGCAGCAGCTGCCCCCGAGAGGTTGTGCGCCCATAACCTCGTGGTCCGGCCATCAATCTGCTTCTCCCCCAAAATAATTATTTCCCAAAATCGACAGCCGGCCATCAATTTCAATTCCACAAAATTCAGCTTAGCACTTCCGTCTAGCGGTTTGAGGTCTCTGTCAATATCGCGTCCGGCAAACCACAGCGCTACACGAACAAGTTCGACATCTTCGTCTTCGTCGGCTTCATTCTCCAGCTCATCCTCACCGTGGGATGAAAAACCCTACCAAGTTTTATCGAATGGCAAAATAGTCTACTTGGACGAACAGGATGTTGTCACCTTCCTTGACCCTCCCAAAGAGCTTATTCCTTTAGACCCTTCTTCTTATAATCCCGCTTCTTATCTTTGGTAAGTTCTATTACTGAATTTATTTAATTACGATTAGTGAGGTTCATTTTAGTTGCGACAATTATTTGCTCTCAACATTTGTCATTAACTTTGTTATTTGCGTTGCGGTTAGGAAAAAAATTGAGGATATTCCAGAGGAAAGGCGGCACAGGCTATTGTCCTTACTTAACCCAAGGTTTGTCTGTTACTCGGTCTCCTTTCTTCTCTTTAGGGGTGTACGAGGCGGTTTGGTTCGGTTTTTTACTAACCAAAATCAAACCAATTATGTCGGTTTACTAAATTCATAATCAAATCAAACCAACATAAATTCGGTTTTTCGGTTTCGGTTTTAGCCGGTTTTCTCGGTTTTTCGGTTTTTTTTTCGGTTTTCCTTTTTAGTTATATTATTCTTGAAAAAGAGATCAAATAATTAGCAATTATCCACATGATTACTATTTTTCTTAATAATATATGAGGAATACCAATTATTCGTATAAATCATAATTCCAAGACCTTCCATAATAGAAAATGACAACAAACATGTGACGAAGCAAATCACTGAAACTTAATAAACCTCAACGCTAAAATAATCACCAATTATGTGAGCAAAATGACAAGCAAGGAAGCTCGTGTGATGTGGGGGAAGGGTTTCCAATATTTGGGGTTATTTGATTTTGGAATTGGAACATAGGGAAAATATTGAATAATCTATTTTATTGTTTTTTGTCTTGTTTGGTTTTAGTTTGGGCTTGATATTTAGGTTATGTAGATAGAATCTACTTAGTTGATAGTGAATTTACAAGCCCACAAACAAAATAATAACTCAAGACATTGAAAACTATAAAATAGTTTAGAAAATACTTACAAATTAGATTTTAATGATTATTTTTATGTATAAATTTTTTAAAATTTATTTATATATAACGTCGGTTTGGTTTAGATTCGGTTTGACTTATTTTTTGTTAATGCCAAACCAAACCAAGAGTGATCGGTTTTTTATTTTCCAACACCAAACCAACCAAACCAAACCACAAGTCGGTTATTTTCTTCGGTTTGACTTGGTTCGTTGGTTCAATTTGCCTTGATGGTTTGGCTTGTACACCCCTACTTCTCTTGCTATTATGAGTTGTGCCTGATTAATAGGGGTGGGCGTTCGGGCAGTTTGGTTTAAATATAAAATTTCGATTTGGATTTTCGGTTTTCGGATTGAAGAAATGACAATCCAAATCCAATCCAAATAAGCTCGGATTGGATCAGATTTTTTAAGTTCGGTTTCGGATTAATCGGGCTGGATATTTTGGATTTTCGGTTTTGAGCTTATAAGCTAACATGTTTCTTCTTTTTACAATAATGAATATCCAAATGAAGTGTTCATATAAATTGCCTGAAAAGTTACTCATTCTCACGGCAATCATCCAAATAAAGTATTCAAGTAATGAAATTACTATCAAGAAAATGCAACAGAGACATTAATGCGGCCGATAAAAAGTAGTAATAGTAAAACCATGTCCAAATAGAAAGTATTCTGACAATAACTTAGTAATTTTTTATTTTTTTTTATTTGCACCGGATGTCCGAGTCTCTTCGAGCCCCGACTAATCCCGGGGGTGCACAGGCCCTCGGCAAGGAGTTTCCCGCAAGTGCACCACAGTTAATTCAAGTTTTACCCAGTCCGATGGCCCTCAGAAATTGTTTGCACCCAGTGGGTTTCGAACTTGAGACCTTGAAAGGGAGCAAAACCTAAGGCTCTAGTCAATTGCCATCAGGCCAACCCCTGAGGGTTAATAACTTAGTAATTAATATTGCATATATGAAATAATATCTAATGGCTAGGGTATTTAACTTATTATTATTGGCATATAGATAATCGACTAAATATAAAGTATAAAATTTTTGGATTTTCGGATATCCAAAAATTCAAAGTACCAAATCCAACATCCAACCCGAAATCCAAAAAATTTAAAAATTAAATCCAAAATCCAATCCGTAATCCGAAAATCCAAACCAAAAATTTAAAAAATTCGGATTTCGGGTTTGTCCAAACTATGCCCGCCCCTACTGATGAAGCAGAGAATACTCAACTATATGACCTTTTATGATGTGTTTTGAGTAAGGATGGAGTTTAATAGGATAATTTGACTTATATACTAGTACTATATTGGTGAGAGCAGATGATAATGTTAAATTCATAGTTGAGAAACCAGTGTCGTAAGGAAAATTACATATTTTAAATTTGAATTGTTCGACAAAAGAAACTTTATTCTTTGAACATTTGAGTATAGGAAGTAAATGCTAACTGTAGAAATTGGAAGAAATATATGGCTTTTTCTGGGATGCATTCGTGGTTCTTAGACATCTTAGGATAGTTTTCCCCCTAATCATCAGCGATCTAAAACCCTCAGGCCGTCCCTTTGCTTTGTTATCTGTGAAGCATGAGCTATAATAAATTTGTGACAAAACTTGCTTGTATAAATTTTATTAGCTTGCGTCTCAGAGTAAAATTGCTTAAAGTGAGGGGAGGATCTATGGCTATAAGACAAAGCATGATTATCTCCACCTCCCCCACCAAGAAAGCTTGCTATGTTCGTCACGTATCATTACTTCTCAAACTTTAAGCGATTTGTGCCTCTTTTAAAAAAAAAAGGAACCATTCTATGTGCAGTCAGCTTTTGCAACATAACATATCACACAATTGATAGTGTTACAATTTCTCATATTCTTAGTTGAACTTCAAGCAGGTTGATATCACAAGCTTGGGAGATTGCTGGGACACGGTATAATAATTCAAAGCTGGTACAGAAAAGTGCATCTAGCTTGCTAGCAATCGGAAATACTGAAACAGTTGCTGAATTTTGGAAGTGCCGGACGAGTGGAGGTTACTCATCTTGATTTTTGTCATTTCATGATCCAAATTGTTCTATTTTTTTCTGATTTATGCTTCTCATAATACTGGACTATGATAAAATTTGTCCAAGTTTAGCCAACGTTGGTGGTCTGATCTTTATTCTATTTTGCCCTTAGTATCTGAAGTTTCAAGCAAATTAGACGAGAAATTTAGATGATACCGGATTTTAAAGTCACCTGTACTCAGGAGGAGTTTGATGTTAATTCATATCCATCTGTACGCATGTTTGATTGTGGGTGAGGTAGGGTAGTCATGGAGGGAGAGTTAGATGGTTGTGCCATATGATCTTTAGGTCCTTAGTGCAGCCTGTCCTGCTTTTCTTACGTGACATGTATTCTACGAGCTGTTAGTAACATGCCAGTGTTTCTGTTGTTTTCAATTCAATATTCAGATAATGATTTAAGATACTTCAAACATGAACAGGGCCACTGCAGATTGCCTGGTTAAACTTCTTCAAAAAGGTTATACCACTTAACTGGTGTCTTTTAGACCGATTTTCGGAGGCATTCAACTCTGGTAATTTGGTGCTTATACGAGAGTTCTTTAACTAATTTTTATGCCAGGTTGTATTTCGCACTGGCGATGGGAGGGCATACGGGCGACTCATTAGTAAGTTCATTAAGAGCTATCGTCAGCTATATGCCAACACATTATGTCAACCCATTTTTTTTAAAAAACGTTTCTCTAAAGAAAATAGTTGTTTGTTTCAATCCTGTTGCAGTTTGTACTTGTCCATTTATAAGTGAGTATTATGCTAGCTTGGAAATGTTGCTTTATTATTATTACAAAGACAGCAATCTCAGATATATGATATATGTCGGATAATGGTCAGGAACAATATATAAGAATCAGGCAACATGTGTTAAGCAGCTATATGGGTTCCACACTTGGCACCGATTAACTTATGATATGCTTACTGCTCAATAGATTGCTTGTCTACATTTTCCTAACCAACCATCCACATTATGCAGGCGAATCAGTTTTCTCTGGGCTCTCAAATTCATTTTATCCTCTGTACTTTACGGTTAGTGAACTCAAAGAAGTGATGTCAACAGAACATCCTTGTGATTTAGCATATGAATTCAAAGATGGAATCTTGGATCTCCCTGATTTTCCTCATGGTTTCCCCAAGCCAGGTGAGAGTTATTGCATCAGACATCTTGTTAAACAGATATAGAGAGCTTCTTGTGCAAATCTTGTATTGCCCATATGCAGTTTGTTCTTTGTAGTTATTTTCTTACACTTTAGTGACCTATCTACCCTAACCACGCTTGAGCAATTGTTTCTGTACTGCTTTACATGTCTTGAAATACCAGTTTTGGTAGTGAGTCTTATAGTTGTTTGGATTTCCATTTTCCTTTCTATTGCCAAGTTGACTAGCTCAAAACCGAAAATTTTATGGACCCTACGAGAGCCCAATATGCTCTTTATGGCACGAATTGTACAAATAAAAATGTTATGCATGAAGTTTCTGCTTAGGTCAACCTTTAGACACCTTTAAATGCTCCTCTTGCTTTCGAAGTCATATCTGACTCCAGCTGCCAAATTTACTAGTTCTTCTGTTTCTCTTCCAATTTCCATAGAAGATAAAAGGTTTGGTTTTGGTTTTTTTTTTTGGGTGAGGTGGGGGGTGGGGTGACTGGGGCAATGCTGGTTGATTCCTCAATTAGGTTGATTTTATAAACATTGCTAGTAAAGAAATACCACGTCATGGATCCTCTTCCTTGGCAACGATATAGTGTAGGCGAGTTCTCTTTGTTGTTTCTTTTAGTGCAGTTGAACTACTTACCTAATTAAGGTGTTTTAACATCTCAGCTGAGCATCCATGGCCCTTTAACGATGAGATTGTCATATACGTACGCCATGTGGGACCAGGAGTGATGGTAGGGCAAGCCTGGCAAGAAGGAAAAGCATTGCAACAAGTGCCTAAGAAGCTATGCGGTGAAATCTTGATGGTGAAAGAGTATTTATCTGCTCAGCCACAATCAAGCTAGTTATGTACTGTTTTTTTTTGTGTCTAACTCTTTTATTGTCCCCTGTCATCCGGCCCTTCCCCGGGCCACGCACATAGCGGGAGCTTAGTACATCGGGCTGCCCTTTTCTTTTTTCTTTTATTGTCTGTTGTTTCTATGACCAGAAGCGTATGCAGCTTTGTACAATAGGTTCAACCGAACTCGATAGTTCACACACCTAACATAAAATTCTAAAGGTCGAACTCAAAAAAATTAATTTCTAGATCTGCCTATCTCTGACCGACTTTCGGGCTGTAATTTTCAGGTGTACATGTCGTTGCCTCGAAGTTCTCTTTTTCTTGTTGTTCCAACTTCCAAGGACACTTGTGCTTTATTCAAGTTTTTTATGAAATTGTATCTATTCTTTCTACAAATATCATGCTCTTAGAATTAACGGTCCCAGTTTGGACTATGCATTATATAGTAAATATCGAATTATCGTACCAAAATCCAAAATTCTGGTATTAGGTATTCGATATTTAGGTATTTAGTATGATATTTGGTTTAAGTTTTTAAAAAATTTGGTATTTAAATTTTTTTAACCGAAATATCAATACTGTATCGAAATTTATACTAAGTTATACATTACATATATTATTGATTATAACATATTATATAAGTTATATAATATTTTTTGTTGGCATTCATGTTGAGGGTGGCTACGTAATGTTTCTACGATTTTAGAGCGTTTCTCACTTTGTTAGTCGTGTGTATTGCCATCGCATCTGTTGCACTAATCCTTATTGTATTCCCTAAGTTTAGCATTGAACTCTAAGCAAGTAACAAGATATTTTAAGGATCAAATTCACTTCTATATGTAACTTTTTCTCCCAGTTGACAGAGGCGGATCCAGAATTTAGATTATATGGGTTTAACTTTTAAGTTTTTTAGCATTAAATCCATTGTATTTTTAAAGTTATGGGTTAAGACCTATCATTTGTTAAAATTTTAATGAATTTTTACACATAAATTTATGCTACGCGTGGGAAGTAGTGGGTTCAGATGAACCCGGAGGCCAAACTCTACATTCGCCCTTGCCAGTTGATACTTGATGATTTTGGATAAAGATTTTGTCAAGAGTCTAGAACATTTCATATTTGTAATTACTTTAATTAAGAATGTAGCCGTTAATATTCAAGCTGAACAAATCGAAATTATCGGACTGAATTTACCGAAATCGAAAGAAAAAAAAATCAACTCATACCGGATCTAATTGGATAAGGTATTTGTTTGCCTCAAAGGTTATCACACACTTTATGAGTACAAAACAATATACATGAATTACGGGAAAATCATAGCAAACCGTAATAATCCATTAGACCAAATACAAGAAACAATAATAAGAACTCAGGATGAAGGGGAGAAACAGTAAAAGCTTTTATTGATAATATTGGTTTGGTCTGCCTCTCCATGAAGAGGTTCAGAGCGTTACAATGGTGTTTCACTTTCCCATCATATGTGTATCTCTGTATCTTTCCCCTCTCTGTGAGTAGTGGCCAAGAAGAAGGCCCCCCGTTTCTTAGGGTTCACTCTTTTGGTATTTATAGTTGTGAGCTTCGTGAGCTGGCAATAAGTGGTCGTAACCACGCTGGGGTTTCGCCCTCATTGGGGGTGGATGAGCCGTGCCTTCGTTGGTCGAACCGCATAAGGGTTAAATAACATTACGAATAAATGGTCATACCACTTCTTAATTATGAATTAGCTCAAGACGAGATTAATTCCGTTAATTATCGTGAGGTCGGATTCTGACCCATACATTATTGATATATCTTTTTAAGAAATCGAATACTGAAAATACTAAATTGAAATATTTAAATAACATACCTTATAGATCGATGAACCGATAGTTTTAATATAGGAAATACAACAAGTAAACTCGTGTTTACGTTTTAAATAGGAAAAAAAGAAAGAAAGAAGGGAAGATACTTAAAAGTGGAGTAGAATAAAAGGAGTATATAACAAGAATTATAGTTGGATATACTAGTATTGGAAAAATATCATTCTCATAATTTGAGGTGGATTTTATTGATTTTGGAAAAATAATCGAAGGGGTAAGGTTAAGGAAAGGAAAAGACTTCAAGTAACCTTTTTAAGAAAGATTTTTCACCATAATTGGAAGAACAAATATCATAAAAGTATGTGCTATAACTAGAAGATTGTTTTTCCAAACATAGATAGACTAAAATGAAGGGGGAAAAGAGCGAGTAAAAGAAGTGTGTCATTAATCAATCAAAAAGCAATAATTGTTGGTGGACACACCATACCGAAGAGGAAAAGAGTCATACCCCAAGAGGGCCGAAAGGCAACGACAGGCAAGGCCAAAATGTAGAGTCTGAAACTGAAATGACGTATTTTTTGACATAAAATACGTTTATACAATTAAAAAAAAAAAGTTATATTTTTACATAAAATTAATGCAGTATAATACTGTATTTTACTTTAACGAAAAGTTAGTCGTTAAAGTTAAATGTAGTATTATACTACGTTTTATTAAAAAATTAATTTTTTATAGAAAAACGTACTATAATACTGCGTTTAAGGAAAACACAATATTATGTTGCGTTTTCCTATAATAAAATATAGGGTCCTCCTTCCCCACGACAGAACTTCCTCCATTTTAAAACAAAAAAAACGAGCCACACCACTGCTGGTCCCTCCCCCTGTAATTAAAAAAAAAAATTTTGGGCCCCACCCATCATACAAGAAGTGAAGAGCGTAGGTCCCGCATACATCCCAAGCCTTGGATTCTTTCTTTCGAAGTGAAAATTTTGATTTTTTGATATTTTAAAAAACTTAAATCGAGGTATTCCGATTTAGTTTATGTCGAAACTCTTAGAGCATATAACTATTTGTTTTGTTGAATGTGTTTCCACGTTGATTTGTGTTATGTTTGCGATTAAATTTGTATGTTATTTTTACCTGGATTGAATTATTAGCCTTGGGACAAAAAATAGTTAAAACTTGATAAATAATTTTTATTGTTAATGAAATTGTTCCCAAATATCTTTTACTGTTTTATAGGTAATTTTGTGAATGTTATGTTCATATGTTTGTTATTTTTATTTATTTTAGATTATTTATTTGCTTAAAGAATAGTGACCTTTTAGCGAAGTAAAATATAGAGCCTTATAAAGTAGTAAAATATAGAGCCTTTTAGTGGAGTTCGGAACCAAAATATTGTTATTTTGAACTCAAAAGACACAAATAAGTGTAAAAAAAAAAATAACCATTATATATACAACAATGGTTATTTTTTTTAAAAAAATAAGTGTATATATAATGATTATTTTTTTTTTACACTTATTTGTATCTTTTGAGTCCAAAATAATAATATTTTGGTTCCGGACTCTTAACTAGTATTCCGTATAGGGGTGGAAGTTCCGGCCATTCGGATTGAATATGATAATTTCAATTTTGATTTTTAGTGCCCATTTGGACATAAAATTTGATTTTTTTTTTTAAATTAGCGCTTTATCTCCCAATATGAAACTATTCGGTGCAAATCCGAATTAGTCAGCCCCAATATAAATACTGGATAATGGGTAAAAAATCAAAAGAAAAAGAAAAGGAGAAAAATCAAAATCAAAAGAAAAAGAAAATCTGCCTTTAAATTAATTTTAACTTAGTGTACAAGAAAGTGATTTTCACTAGTTTCTAGATAATGACTTTCCCCTTATAAATGCAAAACGAGGTGGAGGTGACATTTAGAAGCACAAGAAGATTCAACGCCAGGTATTTTGGCGTTGAATCAGTGTGTCAGATTCAACGCCAGAAAATCTGGCGTTGTATATTAACGATTCAGTTACCGTTATTATACAACGCCAGGTTTTTTGGCGTTGTATATATAATGGTTATTTTTTTTTACACTTATTTGTGTATTTTGAATCCAAAATAATAATATTTTGGTTCCGGATTCCCTTTTAGTGTAGTAAAATATGGAGCCTTTTAACGTAGAGTCTATGTAGTTTAAGTATGTACTAACTACAAACTCTATATAATTACACTTTACAAAATTAATTATTTAATTTATAAAATGAACTTACAAAACTAATATATGTTGTCAAATTAACTCAAATATCGAGCCTGGAACCCATAGATAATTACTCTGTCTAATTATAAAATTAATTATTTAATTTATAAAACTAATAAGATTCTAAAAATATTGAAATTGACACCCATAATAATTAAGGATAGTTTGGTGCTACTGGGCTTCAAATATCGAGTCTGGAACCCATAGATAATTACTCTGTCCAATTATAAAATTGATTATTTAATTTATAAAACTAACAAAATTCTAAAAATATTAAAATTGACACCCATAATAATTAAGGATAGCTTGGTACTAGTAGGTCTCAGATATAGAGCCTGGAATTCATAGATAATTACTTTGTCCAATTATAAAATTAATTATTTAATTTATAAAACTAACAAAATTCTAAAAATATTAAAATTGACAACCATAATTTTAGGAATAACGTGGTGCTACTGGGCCTCAAATATCGAGCTTGAAACCCATAGATAATTACTCTGTCCAATTATAAAATTAATTATTTAATTTATAAATCTAACAAAATTCTAAAAATGTTGAAATTGACAACCATAATAATTAATGATAGATTGGTGCTACTGGGCCTCAAATACTGAGTCTGAAACCCATAATTAATTATGCTGTCCAATTATAAAATTAATTATTTA
This sequence comes from Nicotiana glauca, assembly GCA_026770625.1. NCBI lineage: Eukaryota > Viridiplantae > Streptophyta > Magnoliopsida > Solanales > Solanaceae > Nicotiana > Nicotiana glauca. Next base: position 64,526 of record MU680704.1, on the reverse strand, counting down.
ATTTAGTATAACACACAAAATTCTAAAAATATTGAAATTGACACACATAATAATTAAAGATAGCTTAGTGCTACTGGCCTCAAATATCGAGCCTGAAACCCATAGATAATTACTCAGTCCAATTATAAAATTAATTATTTAATTTATAAAACTAACAAAATTCTAAAAATGTTAAAATTAACACACATAATAATTAAGGATAGCTTGGTGCTATTGGGCCTCAAATATCGAGCTTGGAACCCATAGATAATTACTCTACCCAATATAAAATTAATTATTTAATTTATTATAACACAAACACACAATTAATATTGTTTAAATTACAGTAGACGATGTGGACTTGCCGCATGTGCATCCTGGACCAGTCGCAGATCAGGTATTAGTATTACAGGGCGACCATAGGTCCGCCTATGTATAGGAGGGACATATATCAGATTAGACTCTCCGCGCCAGGAAACCGGACGACTTGTGGGAATTTTTGAAGGGGAGAGCCTACGGGCTTCCTTAGGATATTTGAGATGGGGTGGATACAACTCGATTGGTATCTCATCGCGGCATTGATAGAGCGGTGACGACCGGAGACGCACACTTTTCACCTGCCCACTGGAGAGACCACCATGACGCTTGAGGATGTTCCGGTTTTGTATGGGCTACGTGTAGATGGACTGGCCGTTGCACTGCCCCATTATATGAGAGCTATGATGCGTCCCAGTATTTGGATTTGCTGGGGCAGTATACTGGTTTTAGACCATAGGGTGAGGCTGCACTTAGAGGGGGCAGTCGCATTTCTGTGACAACTATCAGAGAGCATATGGAGGTATTGCACCTCGACATTACCAGCGAGATAGAGGTTATCCATATCGATCGGTACGAGGTTGGCACTATTCCTTCTTTTTGGGAGTGTCTTGTTCCCGAACACTTCGAGAAATCTAGTGAGTATGCGCTTTTTGCATCATCTGCAGCAGTTAGATGAGTTACCCCAGTGCAGCTGGGGTGCTGATGTTCTAGCATACATGTACATGAGTGCGTGTCGAGCGAGCATGGGAACCCAGGTGGACATATGTGGTTTTCTGTCGCTCCTACAGGTGACAACATTTTCGAATACTCTGTTTATTACTCTGAATTCTATATAGTCAAAATGACTCTTAAATTTAACGTCAACCTTTTATCTTAGGTTTAGGCCTGGTAGCGGATCCTGCCGTTGCAACCACCTCTACCACCACTAGAGCCGGGTGTAACACCTTCATTTCTCCCTCTAGCTACGAGGTGGGTTCTTCGGCGTGGGAACTACCGAGGGACTGATGCTTATCATAATCTCCCCCTTGTCAGGGATGTGTTAGATATGCTAATGGCTGGACAGGTAAATATGTACCTCTTGATGCCCACTTTTCCTTGCGAAATCGAGTTTACGACATTTGGGAAGACAACTCTATTCCCATTTGGGATTGAGTTTTGGATTTGAAGAGTCGCCACCTAATGATTGAGTGCATTAGGACACTAAGGGTTTTGAGTTGGAAAACCAGAGTTCGGGTAAGGGCTAGATGTCTTTGAATAATGATGTGCAAAAGATAAAAGTGGGGTCCTCCGGCCATGGCATGGCGTTCTCGGGCTATGAAAATGGTGCCTCCTAATAATGACGCCTTTGGACAGTTTGGCGATATTTTTGCCCATGAAATGTAGGATTTGGCGATGTTTCAGCCGATGTAAAGCGTAAATGAAAGGGTGGCGGTATTTCAACCGATGTAAAGCATAAATATAAATGGCGATATTTCAACCGATGTAAAGATTTAAATAAAATTGGCGATATTTCAGCTGATGTAAAATATAAATGGCGATATTTCAGCCGATGTGAAGATTTTAATAAAGTTGGCGATATTTTAGCCGACAAAGATTCAAATATAAATGGCAATATTTCAGCCACTGTAAAGATTTAAATAAAATTGGCGATATTTTAGCCATGCAGGATTTAAATAAAGTTGGTGATATATCAGCCATGCAGGATTTAAATAAAGTTGGTGATATTTCAACCGACAAAGATTCAAATATAAATGGTGATCTTTCAGCTGATATAGACATTTAAATGAAGTTGGCGATATTTCAGCCATGCAAAGATTTAAATAAGGTTGGCGATATCTCAGCCATGCAGGTGGAGACAATGCTTAGTCTTGGAAGGCAGAAAGGTAGCCTTATGCAATGCAAGAAAATGCAGGATGGAGGTAGTGCTTAACCTCGAAAGGCAGAAAAGTAGCCTTATGCAATGCAAGAAATGTAGGATGGAGACAATACTTAGTCTCGAAAGGCAGAAAAGTAGCCTTATGCAATGCAAGAAATGCAGGATGGAGGTAGTGCTTAACCTCGGAAGGCAGAAAAGTAGCCTTATGCAATGCAAGAAATACAGAATGGAGACAATGCTTAGTCTCGGAAGGCAGAAAAGTAGCCTTATGCAATGCAAGAAATGCAGGATAGAGACAACGCTTAATCTCGGAAGGCAGAAAAGTAACCTTATGCAATGCAAGAAATGCAGGATTGAGGTAGTGCTTAACCTCGGAAGGCAGAAAGGTAGCCTTATGCAATGCAAGAAATGTAGGATGGAGGTAGTGCTTAACCTCAGAAGGCAGAAAAGTAGCCTTATGCAATGCAAGAAATAAAGGTGAGGAGTAATGAAATTTCCTAGCTGAATGATGATAGCTGATAGCTGATTGCGTCGTTGTAGCTGCTGGGGATGTCGTGTGCAGACAATACTTGTAAATAGGCGATGATTCTGAGAGTTGTATTCCTGAAACATCATGAGTATGTAATCGTATCTAATGACTTTATGTCTTGGGGTGCCTGCATTCAAAGAAAAATCGTGAGTTTTATAAAGGGGGAGGGTTAGTTCGTCTTCCCGTAGACTTCGCTCGTCCTGCTCAGCCCTTGTTTAGGTGATACTGCGTGTATCCTTGGGGTAGCGTTGCTAAAAAAAATAATTTTGATAATGGACATGCATGATTTATTAAAAATATGACATAAATATATATAATCGAAAATAGCTTTCTTTTAGATGAACCGACGATTGAGACATGGTTCAAGACGTTGCAACCTCTCTCACCAGAATTTTGAGGGTCCTCCTCAAAATTCTTCCCCAGTTTACTGGGCTGGGGTTTCTGACGGCTGCATGCGATGAATGGCTAAAAGTTGACTTCGAAATTTTGAGGGCCCTCCTCAAAATTCTGCCCAGTTTCCAATATCGGGGAAAATGAAAATTTTATTAAATTGTGACCGAACCCATAGGGATGCCTACGTATCCCCTCTTAAATGGGAATCAGGTCAGGCGTAGTTCAAATTACATCATACAGAAATTATAATGATTACACATAATAACGCTTGACTGCATCTGAATTAATCGTCTTTGGCCAGACTTCTCCATCCATTTATGCAAGTATGAGGACTACCCCTGTTAGAACCCGGTGAACCATGTACGGGCCTTGCCAGTTAGGAGAGAACTTTCCTTTGGCCTCATCCTGATGCGGAAAAATTTTCTTCAACACTAGTTGCCCCGGTGTAAATTGTCTTGGCTTGACTCTTTTGTTGAAGGCTCTGGACATCCTATTCTGATACAATTGACCATGGCAAACTGCATTCAGTCTTTTCCCGTCTATAAGGGCTAACTGCTCATAGCGACTTTTTACCCATTCTGCATCTTCGAGTTCCGCTTCCTGTATAATCCTCAGGGAGGGAATCTCTACCTCTGCGGGAATGACTGCCTCGGTACCATAAACCAACATATAGGGAGTCACCCCGGTTGATGTGCGGATTGTGGTACGGTATCCCAATAAAGCAAAGGATAGATTTTCGTGCCATTGCTTATGTTTCTCTATCATTTCCCTTAATATTTTCTTGATGTTCTTATTGGCCGCTTCTACAACTCCATTCATCTGAGGTCTGTAGGCTGTAAAATTCTAGTGCTTGATCTTAAATGTCTCACACATTGCTTTCATCAGATCACTACTGAGATTGGAACCATTATCAGTGATGGTTGACTCCGGGATGCCGAACCGGCAAATGATACGGTCGCGGACAAAGTCTGCCACAACCTTATTGGTTATTGCCTTATATGATGCTGCTTCAACCCATTTGGTGAAATAATCAATTGCCACTAGAACGAACCTGTGCCCGTTTGATGCGGCAGGCTCGATAGGTCTGATGACATCCATTCCCCAAGCGGAAAATGGCCCTGGTGAGCTTGTTGCATTGAGCTCGTTAGGAGGCACCTTTATCATGTCTGCATGAGTCTGGCAGCGCTGGCATTTTCGAACATACTGGATGCAGTACGTCTCCATAGTCCTCCAGAAATAACCAGCTCGGATTATTTTCTTGGCTAAGACGAAACCATTCATGTGCGGGCCACAGGTCCCTACATGAACCTCCTCCGACAACCTGGATGCTTCCTTTGCTTCTACACACCTTAGTAATCCCAAATTGGGAGTCCTCCTATACAAGATTCGTCTGCTGTGAAAGAAGTGATTGGATAACCTCCGCAGTGTGCGCTTCTGAGTAGTGTTTGCAAGTTCTGGATATTCTCCTGTTAACAGATACTTCTTGATGTCATGAAACCATGGTTTCCATCTACTTCTTCTTCGACATGAGCACAGTAAGCAGGTTGATCCTGGATTTGATAGGATCAATGAAGTTCTGATTTGGATGTTGAATCATGGATGATAGAGTGGCCAATGCATCGGCGAACTCATTCTGGATTCTTGGGACGTGCCGGAATTCTGTCTTTGTGAACATCTTCCTCAACTCCTGTACATGATGCAAATATGGGAGTATTTTGGAGTTCTTGGTTGCCTATTCTTCTCGGACCTGATGTATGAGCAAGTCTGAATCCCCGATCACCAGTAACTTCTGAACGTTCATGTCAATGGCCAACTTGAACCCTAAGATGCAGGCTTCGTATTCGTCCATGTTGTTGGTGCATGGGAACTTGAGTTTGGCAGACATCGGATAATACTGGTTGTTTCTGATATTGGAACTGCTCCTATGCCAACTCCTTTAAAGTTAGCTGCTCCGTCGAAAAATATTCTCTAGCCATCATAGGATTTTGCATTGTATTCTCCTATGAAAGAGACCTCCTCATCGGGAAAATACATTTTTAGAGGCTCGTATTCTCCGCCCACGGGATTTTCGGCAAGATGATCTGCCAGTGCTTGTCCTTTGATCACTTTCTAGGTCACGTAGACAATATCAAATTCGCTTAGCAGGATTTGCCATTTGGCCAGCTTGACCATGGGCATGAGATTTTGAAAGATGTACTTCAGCGGATCCATCTTTGATATGAGATAAGTGGTATAGGCACAGAAATAATGCCTCAACTTCTGAGCTACCCAAGTCAGAGCACAACAGGTGCATTCTAGCAAGGAATATCGGGCCTCGTACGGGGTGAACTTCTTGCTGAGATAGTAGATGGGTTGCTCCTTTATCCCTGTTTCATCATGTTGTCCCAAAACACAACCGAATGCCCCATCCAGTACCGCAAGGTAGAGCAATAGCGATCTACTAGGTCCGGGCAAAACCAGAACTGGCGGCGTTGACAACTATTCCTTGATTCTGTCAAAGTCTTTCTGACAATCATCAGTCCATTTAGTGGCGGCGTCCTTCTTCAACATCTTAAAGATTGGTTCTCCCCAAGAAACTCATAACCTCTTTCTCGTTCTTTGGCGATGGCAATTCTTGAATGGCTTTAAACTTTGACGGATCTAGTTCTATTCCTTGGCGACTTATGATGAACCCAAGCAATTTTCCAATGGGAACCCCGAATGCACATTTGGCGGGATTTAATTTCAGGTTGTACCTTCTCAGTTTATTGAAGAACTACCTCAGATCTTCCATGTGGTTAGTGTCTTTCTTGGATTTGATGATGACATTGTCTACATACACCTCGATCTCTTTGTGTATCATGTCATACAAAATAGTAGTCATGGCTCTCATGTAGGTGGCCCCATCATTCTTTAATCCAAACGACATCATCTTGTAATAATACATCCCCCATGGCATAATGAAAGCCGTTTTCTTCACGTCTTCTTTGTCCATTAATATCTGATGGTACCCAGCAAAACAATCGATGAATGACTATACTATAGCTCGTGCTTGGCGTAGTTGTCAATCAGGATGTGTATGTTCGGCAAGGGGAAGTTGTCTTTCGGACTGGCCCGGTTAAGGTCCCGGTAGTCGACACAGATTCTGACCTTCCCATCCTTCTTTGGCACTGGCACAATGTTGTCCAACCATGTTGGATACTCCACTACTCTGAGGACCTTGGATTTTACTTGTTTGGTAACTTCCTCCTTGATTTTCAAACTCATGTCTGGCTTAAACTTCCTGAGCTTCTACTTTACCGGCAAACATGTCAGATCTGTTTGCAGTTTGTGAGCTACAATAGATGTACTGAGACTGGTCATATCATCATATGACCAGGAAAATATGTCCTCATATTCTTTTAAGAACTCAATGTACTCTTCCTTTTTTGACGGTGACAGGTGAACACTGATGCGCGTTTCCTTGACATTCTCTGTATCCCCCAAGTTGACAACCTCAGTTTCGTCCAAGTTAGACTTGGGTCTATTCTCAAAGTCCTCAGTCTCTTTAACAACCTCTTCTGGTATATTATCCTCTTCTGACTCTATATCCGTTTGTTGCATTATCTCGCCGCATGTCACATTCGTCGGTTTATCAAGATAAGTAATAGTAATGCTGTGTAAATAAAGTAAATAATAGAGAAAATAATAAGAGCGAGATTTATAAGAAACTGAAATACTTTGATAAATACCAAAATTGTTTTGAACATAAGATCTCTTTTCAAAATTTAAATATAATACGGAAAGGGAATCAAAAGTAAAAGATAATGCATAGTGCTTTGTTCAGCCTTGCTACCCCGAAGCTTTTCGGGCCTTGGTGGTTCTGACGGACCAGTTGTTGAGGCGCGCTCCTCGGCTCACAGCTGGTATGGAAGGGCCTTTCTCCACTTCCTCCTAAAAAATAACATGACAGTCCATATAGTCTTCTTCGAAGAATAGATTCTTCATCGCCGCCAATGTTTCTTCTTCCTCTGACCTATATATAATGTCTGCCGGCTGGAAAGTCTATTCCATGCGGGGTATCGGGTGCTCCAGCGGATAGTAGGGGCCGTGCCATGGTGGCGACCAGTTTTGGAGTTCTTACCAAGTATATCCATACCCTAACCCGAAGGTGGTGCCATGCTTCTTCAGTTTGATAAGCTTAGTAATTACCTGGAGGTTTTTGTCGAGCCTTTTGCCAGGTTCATACTCGCTCCAATTCAATATACTTTCTATCTTGTTATCCCACCACTTATCCTTGTCCGTAGCGTTGACTCGCTCAATGTGATGGTAGGTTTCTCCACCTAACTTCCTTCTTCCTTCTATTGTTGGGATGGTCTGGCGACTGTATATGGGGTTACTACCATCGCTATGAATAATCACCTCTTGGTGATTCCACTCGAACTTCATAGCCTGGTGCAAGTTTGATGCTACATCTCCAGCGGTGTGGATCCAAGGTCGTCCCAGCAGTAAGTTATAAGATGCTGGGATATCTATCACTTGAAAATCAACATCGAACCAAGTCGGTCCCATTTGCAGGCATAAACTGATCTCCCCAATAGTAGACCTTTGGGAACCATCGAAAACTTTGACGTTGATAGCCCTATCCTTGATTTCATGTAGACTCTTCCCCAATGTTCTGAGTGTCACTAATGGACAAATATTGAGGCTGGACCCTCCATCAATAAAAGTCCTGGTGATGAAATAGTCTTCACACTGCACAGTGATGTGCAACGCTTTGTTGTGGCTTAAACCTTCAGGGGCCAACTCATCCTCACGGAAAGTGATTTTATGACTCTTCAATATCTTCTCGACCATGTTTGCCATATCTCCTCTAGTTATGTTACTGGGTATATACGCCTCGCTTAGTATCTTCATCAGGGCATTGTTATGTGTCTCAGAGCTTTGCTACAGAGCTAAGATGGAGATCTGCACTGGTGTTTTATTTAGCTGTATCTTCCGCCAGAGATCATTGGGCCTAGTTTCAATAGGCCATCCAGAGGCCTGCTTACTTGATTCAACTAAGTGCTCTAGAGTATAAATTCTGCCGGTCCTGGTCATACCTTGTGCTGTAATTGTTTCTCCGGACCTAATTTTCCCCTTCCTTCTAGCCTCGACGGTGTAATCCCAAGGAATGGCCTGTGTATGGAATGGTGTTGTGCTGACATTGCTACAGGAATGGGAACCCTTGTTTTGGGAGGTAACACAACAACTTCAAATGGTACAGGTGCCTTTGGAGACCCAAACTCTACCTCAATTAGCTCTGCAGTCTTTGCGGATGACGGTGTTCCAAGCTCAAGAGGTATGGACATATTTACTTCAGCATCCCCAGAGGGATGGATCTGGACTACAATTGGATTCGGTGTGATTGTTGGTTTCTTGGGCTCGTCACCTTCGACAATTAATCCAATCGACCCTTTGGGGTCCCAATCATCTTCTACCTCGATCATGTGCACTCCTCTACCCTTATAATCAGGCAGGGGATTGTTGCAAACATTAGGAGCATTCTCCTTCGCCACGATGATCTTGTTTTCAATTAAGGCTTGGATTTTTTCCTTCAGAGATCGGCATTCATCAATGGTATGCCCCTTCATGCCGGAATGGTATGCACAGGTTTTGCTCGGGTTGACCCATTGGGAAGGATTTTTTGGAGTTATGGTAGGGTTTGGGGTGACGTAACCAGCAGATTTGAGTCTTTCATATAGCATGTGGATTGGTTCAACGATGGTGGTGTATTGCTTGGGAGGTCTACGGTCGAAGTTAGGGCGTGGCCTGGGAAAGTTTTGGCGGGTGAGAGGTGATTGGTAGTGAGAAAGATGCGCATTGTAGGCTTGGTAGATGGGTGCGGGTTGGGAATATCTTGGTGAGTTAATTTGATATGTGGGGGATGGAGACGATTGGTAAGTAGGTGATGGAATTTGGTAGGATGGCGGAGGTGCTTGGTAATGAGGGATAGGTTGATATGTGAGAGGAGGTACCGGGTAAGCTTGGTATTTTACTGGGGATTTCGTTCTTGTGCAACTATCACGACACTTACGTCCCTTTTCTTGGATGTGCCACCAGACTATAAGGCTTTGTTGGTAGCCTGCAGTGCCTCAAAATTAGTAACCATACTTTAATACCTTTCTCAATCCTTTCTCCTATCTTGATGATGTCGGAGAACTTCTGGCCCTCTATCAACATCAACCTCTCATAATATTGTGGATCCTGAGCTCGGACAAAAAACCTGTTCATCTGTTCTTCTTCCAAGGTCGGCCTGACCTTAGCAGCCTCTAATCTCCAACGAGTAGCATACTCACGGAATGTCTCAGTAGGTTTGTTCTTTAAATTCTGGATGTGGAAGACATCTGGCGCATTTTCTGTATTGAATCTAAACCTGTCCATGAAATTGGACGCCATCCTTACGCAGTTTGTCCACTTTTTGGGATCTTGGCTAATGTACCAAGATAGCGCATCACCTTTCAAACTTCTCATGAAGAGCTTCATGCAAATCTTTTCATCTCTTCCGATACCGACCAGTTTATCATCCTCAAGGATCTCCTGAGCCATCAAATATTTTGAACTTAGGAGGTTTGTACCCCTCGAGAAGTTCGACGTTTGGCTGAATGCAAAGGTCCTCATAATTCAACCCCTCAATACCTTTGTTTCCTTCAACACCCTGGACTCGGCTAGTTAGTTTTTTGAGCTCTGCGGCCAGGTTCTTGATGATAGAGTCTTTGTCATCAGACTCTAGTGTGATTGAAATAGGTTGAGTGTATTGTGGTATGGTTTCCACGTAGATGGGGGTGTGGTGGGGATTATCATTTAGTGGTTCGGGAATGAAGAGTGGGGTGTTGTGTGAAGTGTGACAAATGTTGCAATTTTGATGGGGGGCGGGTTGTTTCTGTGGTTTCGGGATGTTCTATGGAGGTATAGGATTTTGAGTAATGGGGAAGTTGACATCTGGGAAAGTGAGGGAGAATTCTAGAGTTATGGCAGGGATTGGGGTGACGTAATCGGCAGATTTGAGTCTTTCATATAGCTGGTGGATTGGTTCAGCGATGGCGGTGTATTGCTTGGGAGGTCTACGGTCAAAGTTAGGGAGTGGCCTGGGAAAGTTTTGGCGGGCGGGAGGTGATTGTTAGTAAGAAGGCTGAGCATTGTAGGCTTGGTAGATGGGTACGGGTTGGGAATATCTTGGTGAGTTAGTTTGATATGTGGGGGATGGAGACGATTGGTAAGTAGGTGATGGAATTTGGTAAGATGGCGGAGGTGCTTGGTAATTAAGGATAGGTTGATATGTGGGAGGAGGTACCGGGTAAGCTTGGTATTTTACTGGGGATTTTGTTCTTGTGCAACCATCACGACACTCACGTCCCTTTTCTTGGATGTGCCACCAGACTGTAGGGCTTTGTTGGTATCCTGCAGTGCCTCAAAATTAGTAACCATACTTTAATGCCTTCCTCAATCCTTTCTCCTATCTTGATGATGTCGGAGAACTTCTGGCCCTCTATCAGCATCAACCTCTCATAATATTGTGGATCCTGAGCTCGGATGAAAAACCTGTTCATCTGTTCTTCTTCCAAGGTCGGCCTGACCTTAGCAGCCTCTAATCTCCAACGAGTAGCATACTCGCGAAATGTCTCAGTAGGTTTCTTCTTTAAATTCTGGATGTAGAAGACATCTGGCGCATTTTCTGTATTGAATCTAAACCTGTCCATGAAATTGGACGCCATCCCTACCCAGTTTGTCCACTTTTTGGGATCTTGGATAATGTACCAAGATATCGCATCACCTTTCAAACTTCTCATGAAGAGCTTCATGCGAATCTTTTCATCTCTTCCGATACCGACCAGTTTATCACAATATGTCCTTAAATGTACTCTAGGATCTCCTGAGCCATCAAATATTTTGAACTTAGGAGGTTTGTACCCCTTGAGAAGTTCGACGTTTGGCTGAATGCAAAGGTCCTCATAATTCAACCCCTCAATACCTTTGTTTCCTTCAACACCCTGGACTCGGCTAGTTAGTTTCTTGAGCTCTACGGCCAGGTTCTTGATGATAGAGTCTTCATCATACTCTAGTGTGCTTGAAATAGATTGAGTGTATTGTGGTATGGTTTCCACGTAGATGGGGGTGTGGTGGGGATTATCATTTAGTGGTTCGGGAATGAAAAGTGGGGTGTTGTTTGAAGTGTGACAAATGTTGCAATTTTGATGGGGGGCGGGTTGTTTCTGTGGTTTCGGGATGTTCTATGGAGGTATAGGATTTTGAGTAACGGGGAAGTTGACATTTGGGGTAGTGAGGGAGAATGACAAGCTTGCCAAGTTTCGAACTTGGTCTAGTTCTTCTTGAAATTTCAGTAACTTCTGTTCGAGTTGGGCGGCACTTTCTTTGGACACCTGAACAGTGAACACCCTGAGGAACCCCTACCCTTTTAATCGAGTTCTCTTTCCTGACATTGCTCAAGTCTTCCATTTTTGCTTTATTCTTGTTTCTGATAGGACTTGGAGGAAGAGAAGGAGGAGGAGGGCCCTTAGATCTAGTGGAGTAGGATGATGATGCCAGAGTGCACGAACTAACCTTTTGGGGAGGGGAATAAAACAAAATAAAAACAAAAAATGTAATAAGTTAGTATGGATTATAAGAAAATATTGTAATATTCAAACACATAGTATAAGAATATAACTCGTGTCCTAAGTTGGGTGCCTCGTTTTGCTCGAGGTAGGCCTAGCGACAGTTTGATTTGGAGAACTTATAATGCTAAATGCCTTATTTTATTGATAAAAATAAGAGGAATCCCAAAAAGACACTAAAATTGCATAAAGTAAAAGGTCACTAATGACCATTGGCCTTATTACATTTAAAGCAAAAAGAAAAGAATCCTATCTATTTGGTCCCAGAAGGACCTTCCCCATATTGAATGTTCTTGTTGATCAAATTCTCAAGTTCACGTAGATTTTCCAGTAGAAATGCTTTTGCCAGGTTCTCTCCTTCGTTTCCCTCGGCATTCCGGCAATCGGTAAATCTCTTTCTCACTTTCTCTTCCAACTCCAGCAGACTGTATTCCAGATATTTTAGCTTCTCACTAGCCCTAGTGACTCTCTCTTTCCATTCATTTATTTGGTCACTTGATGGGAGATTTCTCCACCAGGTCAGCAAGAGTGAGGGTATGTTGACAATACTGAAGTCGGGAACTTTGTCATTCATTTCCTGCAAAACAAAAGGGTTAGGCCCTTACCCCCGCCGGACTCGACTATTTGAACCAATGATAAGCATTAAAGCATTTAGTTCTCCAAATAAATGCACATAACGTGGTGGTGTCCGTTTGGTTTTCAAGGAAACCCGATGGACTTTGGACAAGGCTATCTTAAAGAGTCATTATGCGGAAAACATAACTGACTCGGCTAGGTTTGACCATGATGCATGCACAGTTGAACATAGTAAGGTTTCTATGGGGTATTAGACCGGTACCCTTGAGCGGACAACTCAAGAGGGAAAGGCACGGAACCGTCGACTGCACCGCTGATCGACTGGTTTTACCGCAAATATGCCTTTGCCAAATTTAGGGGGTAATAATATCGAAAGAGCGCAACAACTCATTATAAGTATTGCTATGGTATTTGTTTGGCACGAGTAGAATATGATGTGGAAGATGCAATTATAAGAATGAAACAAATTGTCACGTATTTTCACATTTATAAAAAAAATAATGATTACAATAATTGCTGAAAAATTACAATAATATTGAAGGAAAGCAGTAAACGGAAGCATTAAAAAGAAACAAAAAATTCAAGTCAGTTTCGAATAAAGACATTAAATAAAGCAGTAAAGAAGCAGTAAAGTAACACATAACATGAAGTGGTAAAAGCCTAAAGAAAATCCCCAGCAGAGTTACCATGCTGTCGACGCCCCCTTTTCCTCGCGAAATGGGGATTATGACATTTGGAAAGACAACTCTATTCCTGTTTGGGATTGGGTTTTGGATTTGAAGAGTCGTCACCTAATGATTGAGTGCATTAGGACACTAAGGGTTTTGAGTTGGAAAATCAGAGTTCGGGTAAGGGCTAGAAATTATCTCGAGGGGAAGTTGTTAGGCACTCCTCAAGATCCACAAGTGTGGTTCCCAGCCATGCCATGTTGTGACTTTAAATGCAAACAAGTAGAAAAATAATTCCACACATAAGGGTTTCAAGTAGGTACGTAATAAACATGTTGAAATCGAGGTCTAAGTGATCTCATAATTTGTTTAAAACATGTCCAAGTGCAGAAATTTAAACAAAGAAATGAATAAACGAAAATTTTGAAAAGAAAAGAATAGTGCAGTAAAAAAGGAATTTGGTGACTGAAATGTGATATAGGAATTTATTGATAAAAGTAAAGTTACATAAGGGAAAGGGGTCCTAGGTTTGTGAAACACATGGATCATCCACACAACATCGATAGCCAATCGTACGCATGGTGTTATCGCGTGGTCATAATCTCCATGTCTACCCTTCCCACCCCGTTAAGGTGTTAAGCGCGGAATGGTATCGTCACCTACTGCATGCTATTACCCGTCCCACCTATCAGTCCCGGAGGTAGTTGGGACCACTAATCCTAAAGGGGAGGAAATTTGGCTTTTCAGAGTTTAAAAGGATAAAAATCTAGGGCGACAGTCAAAACACATAATGCAGTTAAAAGGGAGTGAGTAGCAACTAAGGGCTCAAACATGCCTCCTCATTTCAAGAAACAAATTGTTTAGCATGTCTTACAAATACTGATTTGGTCTTAAATTAAATTAAGGCGTAGGATAGATTGATTTACCACATATTTACCAGATAGGAAAATTAGTCCTGCTTAGATGTAGTTGTCGAAAACTGACATAGTTGATTAATTACTTAATATTTTGCCTATGTGTTAAACGGGACCTATAGGCATGATATCTATTAATGGAGGAATAACCTGATTGCAAAAGAATTGTTGGTTGCAAGCTCTGCGAGTGTTAAACAAATTACCATCGATTTTAAACTTAGGAGCGAATGGGCGATTCAGATTTAGTTGATAGCTTCTATAGGCATGCTCTCTAGGCGCCACTAATTTTATCACTGTTATTGTCATGCAGAGATCCTATGGGCAGGTCATCTATATGCAATTGGTTATTTTAACTCATATAAGCAGATTTACCTAGTGACAGATGCATATGCAAAATGCAGGAAGTCCTATAGGCACATTATCTATATGATATGCAGAGTTTCAGTAACGATTTATGGGTATGGTATGCAGAAAACCTATGAGCATGGTATCTGTGTGAGATGCAGAGGTTTGAAAGTAGTAGTCCTACAAACATGGTATCTACATGAGCTGCTGAATTTTGAAAATAGTAATTCCTAAACATGGTATCTACATGAAATGCTGAAATCTGAAATTAAATAATTCCTAAAACATGGTATCTACATGAGGTACTGAATTTGAAAGTAAATATCCCTAAAACATGGTATCTATATGAAATGTTGATATCTGAAAGTAAAGATCCCTAAAACATGGTATCTACTCCTTCGCACACATTCAATTTCATCCTTTTCACTATACACCCCAATAGTTATTACAAAGTTTATTATAGACAAAATAAATCAGTGGAAAGAATAAAAATACAACAGTGATTACATCTACATCTAATCAGCCTAATCCAGACTCAGAGTCTAATAATATGAGATAAACCAACTTCCAGGATCGTATTTTCCAAAGAATTTCTCTTATTTGGGATGTGTCAAAGTTCCAAGGAACTTCAAGAGTTCCAGCCAATGCTTACACCCCAAATATCATTGCAGAATCAGATTATAGGGCGGTGTGGAAAGGCTAGCCCTCAAATGTCTAAGTTCAGAGGGAACTCAAGGTCCCAAGGCAAGGCTTATAGGAGGGGGCAGAACTTAGAGACTAGGAGTAAGTGTAAGTGCAATAAAGGGGAATTAAGGGGAGGCCAGGGCTGGCTAGTGGTCATTCCCAGCAATTAGGATGCTAGCACACCCCTGCCCAGCCTATCAGCCTTAGCATTGGGGAGTTAAGACCTTGTTGAAAGTCAGGTTTAGCCCGGACAACAATTGGGATGCTTCCAGGCCATACCTTAACTCAGCACACATATGGGAATGGGATATAGGAGCAATAGTTCATACTAGCAGCAAGAAACAAAGAAAGAGCAGGCAAAAGCATGCAGGTATTTCAAATTAACTTTGCAGGGAGTTGAAAGCATACATGGATACAAAGACTATGAATAAACACATTTGAATGATACTGAAATTAATTTTAAGACATACTAGTTCAAAGGAGCAAGTAATGGAAGCCAAAGTGCAGTCAAGAAGCAAGAGTATAAGTTTATAAGAGAGTTGTGATTTCTATGTGCTTAATCGTGTGGAGGATTGTTAAAAACATGTATTTATAGTGCAGAAAAGAAACAGAAATAGGTAAGAAAATAGTTTGAGAATAAATCATACAAAGTTTCCCTTTAATTAAGGGATTCTAATTTTGAACGGACAAAGTAAATAAGTAAAGAAGTTAACTAAACACTTTTCAAAGTAGTGCAAGAAGGGGTAAATATATAATAATTATTTAAGGGAAAGATTTTGAAAGTACATGGTTGTGCCAATTAAGAAAAGGAAACCAATTGACAACCAAACAATCATGAGTCGAGAATTTTGTATGAATGAACCAAGTCAGAAAAAGGTAAAGAGCGGCTTTACTTAAGAAGAATCAGCAACAATCAATTAACCCAAAAAAAAGGATTCTGATTCGAACATAAGTTGGAAAGCCCTTTCGAAGAAAGCTTTTAACCCACATATAAAAATGGGATGTCATGCTCATGAGAAGAGTCTAGTATAGAAGAATTTAGAGTCATTCACAAAAGGGTTCTAATTCAATACATAGATCCAAAGCGAGTTTGAGAGAGTACAGGGCTCAAATAGATCCCTAGTCCAAACACACAAGACCAAACTGCCCAAAACCCCCAAAATCATAGGGTTTTGACTTGAATCAAATGCAAAGAAGACAAAATGAGGGAACAAGCAAATACAGTATAAAGTTTAAAGCAAACAGAGTAAGGGAATTAATTCGAAACATAATGGAAGCAAAAGAAAAAATAGAAGAAAACATGCTTAAGTAGGTTATTCTAGAGGAAACTTGAAGAGACGAAATAGTAAGAACACTTAATGAACACAGTAGAAAAATATAGTAGACGAGATCATGGTGGAAGAAAATAGCAGAACATGGTGAAGAGCATACAAGCACATAGCATAGAAACACAGTAGAGGAACACGCGTGGTAGAAGAAGAACATAAGAACATAGCAGAGACATACATACACAAAGAAAGGGAAAAGAAAAGTCAGAAAAATACTTAAGCATTTTCAGAAACCCCAAATCAGAAAGAAGTGACTTTGAAAGTAAAATTTTTTAAGAAAAGTTGAGGAAATATTTTGAGAACTCAAAAATAGAGCATGAATACATACAGATCTAAAGAGAATCGGAGAAAAACCTTGAATAGGTAGGGTTTCAGATGAACCCTAGAATGAGAAATGCTTGGAAAAGGTCCGACTTAAGTCGGATGAGGCTGGAAGCAGGTTCAGGAGGCTAAGATATGCCGGAGCCAGGCCGGAGATGGCCGGAAACCTCAAGTCGGCGGAGGTCTGGGTGGAGACCTTTGAAGTCTAGCCTCAAACCTTCGAGTATCAGGCGCATAGGAGCAATATGAGGTTAGTATGAGGTTTCCATAGCCTGAGAAGCCACGGATTCCAGTGAGAATCAAAGGGGATTAGGGTTTATTAGGTGGCGGCGACTAGGGTTTGCAGTGAGAATGGGAGAGGAAGGGGATTCAAGGGCGGCTATTAGATGGGAAATGAGATATTAGGGTTGTCGTTTGGAGTTAAAAAAGGGCAAGGGTGGCTTATAGCCGTTGATCAAAATGATCAACGTCCTGGATCAATACTAGGAACAAGGCGGGTCGTTTGGGACGGATCGGGGCCGGGTTAAAACAAAATTGGGTTGGTCCAATTGAGGGTTAGGATTGGGTAAATTGAGGGTTAAAATTGAAAAATGAATAGGCTATGATTGTAATAAAATGAGGCTAAATGTTAAATAGTCAGTTTTCTCTTTTTATTTTATAAAAATAGTAAAAGCAATCTTAAAAGCAAATTAAAAGCACTGAACTAATTACTAATATATAAATGTTAATATAAAAATACTGGGAACAATTTTATAATTGTAAAACGCTATTAATCGTTATATAGGCTATAATTTTAATTTTATGCAATTTAGCTTTAAAATCATCAAATAATTTTATAAAAATATGCTAAAATCACCTTAATTATATTGTGGCATAAATATAAAGATGAAAATAAATTACTCACCAAAATGATAGTTTTGGGAATAATTATTGAATTTGTACTACTAAAATAAATAATAAAATGATTTTAAAAAGCTTTTAAAAAAATTAAAAAAAATATCAAAATTCTTGGGCATACTTATATACACATGTACATGTTATTTTGAGAATATTTTTTGTATAAAAATAGGTAGGGAAAAATTGGGTATCAACAGTATCTAAACTTACTTGTTATAAATTCACTTGTGTTGCGCATACTCACTTTTATGTTATTATGTCATAGTTCATCTGAAAGCCATACATCGACGAGTTGCTAGTTGATCTGCCCAATTATTGCTCAGTCGACCGATTGCTTTGGAGCACTTCCGTCCCGATGATGTGGTTCGATGTGGTGGAGCATCATGTCACAAAGTGTGTACTTTGCCAGTTTCACCGTCCCCAGACTATACCGAGGGAGCCTGCATAGGGCCTACACATTATCAGCGAGATGGCCGTAACAGGGTAGACGATGAATTTGTAAGATGGCTAGAGGCACAAGTCCAAGTTTGTGAGTGGTGAGAGAAGTTGATTCCGCCACCACATTCGATGATTCACTAGGCGACTATTGAGCTGTATACGTCATGGTACCGTCGTCACACCCGACTGATGATCGGGAACCCCGTTCATGTACTTGGCGATCGGTACAGACCTTACGCAGGGAGGCACGAGGCACTGGTATATTTTTGTGGGATAAGTCTTATAATTGTTATATAGCTTTATTTAATGAATATTTTAAATATTATGCAGGCTATTGGGCATCACATGTTCTACCAGTTGGGGCATGAGATGCAGCAGCAAGGCGACAATGCTACAGTTGTTGAGTATGGCTAGCGGGTGGAACAACTGGCTCTCTGAACCTTGCAGTGAACCAGAGAGGGCGTGAGGTTGGATCACGGGGCCGAGTACGCAGCGCCAGAGGAGCACCATCATGGTAGGCCTGTCTCACGAGGAAGGGGTAGAGCACAAGCCAGGGCTGCCCTACGAGGAAGGGCTGCCCTACGGGGTCGCGCTGGACGGCGAAGAGGTGGTCCCCAGCAAGGGGGCATTGAGGCACCTGTCGACCCACATGTTGAGGCACATGATGAGGATCTTAGAGATGATCTATCGGGTTATTGACCTCAGCTAGATGAGCCTTCCAGTAGCATGCTGTCGTACAACCTTCAGCTATCTCTGCCAGCATCGCAGGTCACCCCGTCATGTACATTGTTGATCACGGGTACATTCCACGGAGATGTAGACCAGTTCTTTTCATGCCCATCTACAACAACTGAGGATTGGCCGACTCGGGACGTGGATGGCGGGCACAGGTTGAGTTATGCCTCATCCCCAGCGGTTGATGCAGATCTACCGCAGGCGCAGGTATGTTTGTTGTACTGTAAAATTTCAATTTGTTTTCTTTTCCTTAATGATTTGCCATAAATTAATTTTTTAATTTTCTTATTAAGGCTTCATCCCAGCCCATCACGGAGGCCACTGTATGCGTTGATGAGGACACCACAGATGCATATACTCAGGAGGCCGACGAGACCATGGTAAGAAAATATTTTTTACTTAACACGTACAATACTAATATACATTTTCACATGCTAAGCTTAGTACTTGTTTTGTAGGTTGCTGACAGCCCGACGACCCCTTCTACCGATCCTTCCAGTTGTACTGTCGAATCTTCTCAGCATCCTCACATAAAGAGGCGACTTGATGATGATGATCCCGATAGTGTACCCGGGCGACAGGGGATGCAACTCAGGCCAGCAGTAGCACTCAAGCACACGAGCTGCATGACTTATTTATAGGCAAGATTTCACATAAAACGTAGTGTTATACCACACTTTACATATTAAAGTTTTTCTAAAATGAAACAGCTTTTTCGCAGTCGTTTCAGCTATTTTCAGGATGACAAGACAACTGATAAAACGTAGTATTATACCAAGCTTTACATATTAAAGTTTTTCTGAAACGAAACAACTTTTTCACGGTCATTTCAGCTATTTTCAGAATGACAAGACAACTGATAAAACGTAGTATTGTACCACACTTTACATATTAAATTTTTTCTGAAACGAAACAACTTTTTCGTAGTCATTTTAGCTATTTTCAGAGCGACAAGACAACTGATAAAACGTAGTATTGTACCACGCTTTACATATTAAATTTATTTTTTAATATGTAATTTTTTTATTCCACAATCTTGGTCTTCTTTACTAACACCGATAAGTTTAATATTTGAACAACCATATCAAATGGTCATGTTATAAAATAAGATGTAACAAGATTGTGGAACATAATTTTATTTGATAGATATTGCAACATGCACAAGTCCAGACACGTATTACAAAAAATAATACAAAAACAAAAGACTAGGTGTATCCTTGATAGTTGGTTACATTCGACGAACTTGCACCAGGAGCTGGATTACCACCGCCACGCACACCACGTGAAGGATATTTACGACGGTCGTGTCCTGTTTGCGAGCATATGCCACATTTAATCGCATAAATGATGTCACCAACATCCATTTGGTTCTGTACACGAGTTCTTTTTTGCAATTGCAACTTGCACAAATAGTCCTTATTACACACCATCTTAAAAGGTTCCGGCGGCTAATAATGCTCAGCACCTAATGGCTGCAACTGCCCACTATACGTGCCTACGTATGCAGCAACACTGTATTGCATATCAATATAGTTGGTTGCCCCTAAACCAACTTTTTGAAAGTACTCCAAGGCATGTGGTAGATTTTCCATTTCCCACATGAACACAACCTTCTGCCTTCATTCACCGTCTATAGATTATTCCCATGGTGTCCGCAGATAGCAGTCTTTACTTCAAAAACACCCCAGTCATGATTGTACTATAAAAATGAATGCTAATGTGCTCGTATATTGTACATTTAAAATCTTCTCATGGGTATTGGAATAAATTGAACACCCCTATCCATCAATGTCGATGCAGCTCCATGCCTTTCAACTAACCTCTCCCCACTCTGCTTGAATATCATGCGGACCATGGCAGTGACAGGCAATCCATGGGCAAACTTCAACAAGCCATTGAATGACTCCGACACATTTGTAGTCAGGGCTCCCCATCGTCTGCCGCCATCAACATGCAATGTCCACATGTGAAGCTCATGTCCCATGAGCCAAGTACATGCTCGTAGATCTAACTGCCAGATTGCTTCCATGCGCCTCACGAATTTGCATTGCCGGTGCTCAATTGCAGCCATCCACATTAAGTCATGCAAGGCCTTGTCAGGATATTTCTTCTGGAAATTAGCCTTCAGGTGCTTTACATAGTAACGGTGGTATGCATAGGGTTCCTGCCATTCAGGCAAGTGCCGTACAAAACTTAAAATACCACCATGTCGATAAGATATTAGACAAATAGCTGAACATTATTTGACAAGGTGCTGCTTCAATTGGTTCAAAAAAAGCATCCATGTCTCTTCGCTTTCGTTGGTACAAATGGCAAAAGCTAGTGGAAATATTTGTTCGTTGGCATCTACTGCAACTGCAATTAAAAGCTTAATATCATACTTTCCATAGACATGAGTATCGTCTATGGAAATTACAGGACGACAATGCACAAAACCATCAATTATTGGTTTAAATGAGTAGAACACATAGTTGAAAATATATTCGGGTCTGTCCGGACTCCGCTCAAGCCTCCATTCAACAACAGTATCGGGGTTAAAATGTTTCAGTGCGGCTATGTACCTGGGCAGAGATGAAAAAGACTTATCCCAGTCGCCATAAATAAGTTCAAAGGCACGTTTGCGACCGGGATATGCCTTTCTTTTGGTTATAGTACAACCATACTCCTGGTGGACGGCTGTAATACACTCTTTAATCTTGAACCTAATGGACACTTCCAAATTTAGAGTCAAGACAAGAGAAATCAAGTCTACATCCAGGTTGAAGTGATTCTCATTGAATGTGTCCATTTCATATCTGTGGATGCTAATAAATTTACCCACTTTCCACAAACCTAATTTCTTCTTGCTGGCACACAACATCCAGTGACAAGACATAAAGTCTCTAAGGCATACAACCTCGTATACCTCCATAGTTGAATCCATTACCGTCATCTCACGACACTCTCTTACACTGTAGATTTTTACAGCCCTAATTAGGCGAGCTTTATTGGGGAAATACATTCCCTTTGTCAGAACTGCTGGTCTAGACTCATCCCACATCGCTGAACGAATTTCGTCATCATCGCTTGTGAGGGCATCCACGTCCAACATACTTGGCAAATTATCAAGGTAGGGAATATTCCGCTTATAAAATGGCATGTGGGACTCGTACACTCTTGGTCTAGCGGGAGGTGGAGGAGAACTCTCCCTCGTCAGCTCAGGTTCGACATCCACTTCATCCTCGTCATCACCCTCATCAAGGAAGGGTATGTAATCCCCATACTCATCTGCATTGTTGTCATAATCACTATCATCTTCCTGAATCTGTGCATCTGCCAAATCACGAGTCAGTATGTCATCTATGGGCAACTTTGTGAGGTCAGGAACATTAAAATGCTCGTTTTCGCTGCATAAAAAGAACAAAATGATAAGCTACCCAACTAGATAAATACTTTACATATACCTATATACTTTGCTTACAAGGCGTACTGTCTTGACGTTTCATGATGGATATTTTCTTGTTGGTGATGACTCCTGGATGGACCACCGTGGTCCAATACGCCAGAGCTATGCATATTCCAACTAGGGGCGGGTCATAACTTGTAAAATTCATATCCGGGCGGTACCTCCTATGAAAAATATGAATGTTAATACAAATCTAATTAAAACATAAAATAAACATTGCTAAAGTATAGAAAAATTGAAGTTTACCAGTTGTCTTTTGGATTATATAAAGTCAAAAAATTATTTTGTGCCTGCTCATTCGCTGGCGATGAAAAGTTTAAATCAAGGCAAGCTCTTTCATCAGCAATCTGTCTGGCAAAAAATGCTCCAGAATAACCACTCGATGACTGAGGGTTATCCCTACTATACACGCCCTCATTATTGGGAACGTCTTCAACCTTGACGTACGTTTCCAATAATTTTATTACAATAAATTCCCTGTATTCATCCGGAATCCGCAAAAAACCTCTAAGAGTTTCATCATCTTTGATGTTAAACTCAAAATAATAAGCAAACCCCTGCGGAGTCACTGAATACGGAAATCTACCGTTTACTTTAAGGTTCACCAAACGTTTCCTCACACTCATTTTTTTTTACGTAACAACGATACTAATTTATCGTACTCTATTATAAGCGGCAATTTAATATGATACTGTGGAGGTGAGCTATACCTCACAGAGTTATTCTCCAGCACAACCTCACCCCCTAATATAATGAAACCCTTATTTTTGGCTATTCAGACATTATTAAAAAATGATTGAAAAGAAGAAGAGATAAGTATGAACGGAAGTTTTGAATGGATTTTGATAAAATTCAAACGGGCCTTTAAATAAGTCAAGTCCGAGCTTGGGGTGCAGATTTTTTTTAATGTAAAACACAGTATAATACCACATTTTATGTGTTTGAATTATTGTTATGTCAGTTATCCGCAGAACACTTATTGGTGGGCCCAAAAATTAGTGTAAAATGTACGTTTCAGTGTAAAACGTAGTATTATAATACGTTTTACACTAAAAAAACAAATATTCTCTGCAGTCCTATAGAACTGTTATTATTGTGGGCCCAAATTTTATAGGAAAATGCAGTATAATACTATTTTTTATTAAATGCAGTATTATAATGCATTTTCCTACTAAAAAATTATTATAATACTATTTTTAACTTTAACGACTAACTTATCGTCAAAGTAAAATGCAATATTATACTGTATTTTATGTAGAAATGTAACATTTTTTAAAACTGTATTAACGTATTTTATGCCAATTTTGGCATGATTTCAGTTTCGGACTCATACGCATTTACATTTCAAGTCTTAGATTTGTTAGGAATATCAATTTTTTTAAAGAAATTTTTATCTCCTATAGCAAAGGTAGATACCTTATTTATTTTAAATAAATACCCTTTTAAAAAATTATATTCCATAGATACCTTTTGATTTTTATAGCCAAATATCTATTTATGGTTACCTCCTACCCTTAATCCATAAAATACTTTTTTGTATTATTTTTCTCTCTTATTCTTTCATATTTTTGCCGCTTTCTTCTTCTCTTTTTCTTCCTTATTATTTCCTTGCACGCCACCAAAAACCTATACACTTTCTCCTTCTTTTTGCTTTCTACTTTCAAAAAATCAGAAAGAGCCCCAAATTCAAAAAATGACATTTTTCTCATAGGCACCACCAGGGAACAAAGCAGCAGAGGCCAAGATCATCAAGACCAAGTGTACTCCAAATTTTGAGAGTTTCGAGTCAGAATCGCGGCCCTCTTGACGATACAACATCAGGGTTATTCTTGAACAAAGACGATAAAGTTTGGGGCTGAGTAACTTGAAAGAGTTAAGGGTTTTTGCTTGACGGCGAATTCGCCGAAAATTAGGGTTTGTTCTTGAAAAAAGACAACGGAGTTTGGGACTGAGCAACTTGATTTTCTATCAATATATTTTCAGTGTATCACGCTGTATGTGACGACCCAAAGGGTCTTCACCCTATTTCTCCCTTTTTCCCTGCTTCCGAGGCCTTGAAAACCTCACTTTTGGTTGCCTCGATTTGCGTGCGCAGTTCGGGCGCGAAGCCAAAAAGTTTTTATGTTAAAACGAATTATGTGAAAAATTTAAAGAATTATGATATTAATATTGATAAAGTTGACTTTGGTCAACATTTTGGATAAACGGACCCAGACCCGTGATGTGATGGTCCCGGGAGGTCCGTAGAAAAATATGGGACTCGGGCATGTGCCCGGAGTCGAAATTCGAGGTCCAGAACCCCGGTAAAAGAATTTTTCTGTTAAATTATTTTTTGAAATTATTAAGAAAAAATAGAAATGAAAATAAGCTAGAAAATATAGGTATCGGGCTCGTATTTTGGTTCCGACGCCCAGTACGGGTCTTAAATATGCGTTAAGCGCTTTCTGTGAAATTTGGTCGAAATCGGACGTCGTTTGACGTGTTTCGGACCTAAATAGCTAAAGTTGGAAGTTATGAACTTTGAAATAAAAATTTTGAGTTTTGGGATTTGATTCTTTGTTTTTGATGTTATTTTGGCGATATGATCGCTCGAGCAAGTTCGTAGGATGATATTGAGTTAGTGTGTGTGTTTGGTTGGGAGCCCCGAGGGCTCGGGAGTGATTCAGAGGTGGTTCGAGGTAGTTTTACACCTAAAAATCATAGCAGATTTTCTGCAATTCTTGCACAGGTCATTTGTTCTACGCGAACGCGACCTTGTCCCGCATTCGCGATGACCAGTGCCCTAGTCTTCTTCGCGTTCGCGGAAATCCCACCGCGTTCGCACCGTTATGTCATCCCCCTCATCGCGTTCGCGATCCTCTTGTCGCGTTCGAGTATAACAGTCCCTGGGCCCCCAACATTTTCTTCTACGCGTTCGCGCCCCCTTTCACGTGAACGCTATGCTTGCCTGTCTTCCTTCATCGCGAACGCGATGAACAATTTTGCCCAGCGAATTTTTAAGTTCAAAATAGTAGCTATTACAGGATTATTCCCATTTTCTCAAACTCTCTCTTCTCCAACAGCACCTAGGCGATTTTTAAAGATCTTCTTCTCCATAATCTCTTGGGTAAGTATTCTTAACTCATTTTTCTCTTAATTTCTTCCATTAATCTTTAACTTCCTAGCCCTAAATCATGAATTCAAGGTAGAAAATGGGGGATTTAGGTAGAACTAGGGCTTTTGGGATTTTAGGCAATTCAACCTCAATTTAGGGTCGAATCTTAAAATAAATTATATATTTGAACTCGTGGGGTTATGGGTGATTGAAATTTGGTCCGAGCCTCGAGTTTGGACCATGTGGGCCCGGTATCGGATTTTGGTATTTTTGGAAGAATGATAGAAAATTCATTTCTAGGCTATGGAATTGTGTTTTTAAGCCATTATTGATAAAATTGGGCTAATTATGGCTAGATACAATTGTTCCAGAGTTGGATTCTAGAGGAAAGGCGGTGTTAGAGGCTTGATTGCTATTTTTGGACCGAGGTAAGTGTTTGTTCTATCTTTGGCTTGAGGGAATAAGATTAGGATATTATTTGTTACTTGCTATGTGAAGTCGGTGTATAGGCATGGTGACGGTTATCTATGCACCTGAGCCTAGCATGACCGTGAGTCTTATTTGTGATTGATTAGGATTTCGTGATTCACCTTCTTGATTAATTGAAAGCTTAATATAAAGTGAATAGCTGAGGAAGGTTTGTGATTGGTTTGTCATTTAGAGCATTGGCT
>MU680704.1:26694-37268 GCA_026770625.1 Nicotiana glauca | reverse complement strand
GGGATCTAATGGGATGGTTTAATCCCCTTGCGTGGATCTCTTCCACTATTCATTACTTCCTTGCCTCTTTTGTTGTTGCTGTTGAGTGAGGAATTATATCGGGAGGGTCGGGTTGCACGCCGCAGCACTAACAAAATATATAATTGGAAGGGTCGGGTTGCACACCACAGCATTAACAAAATATATAATCGGAAGGGTCGGGTTGCACGCCGCAGCACTAACAAATATGAAATCGGAAGGGTCGGGTTGCGCACCGCAACGGAGTATGGATCAAGTATATTGTTTTTGTATGTAGGGCTTTCCTGTGTTTTCCTTATCATTTGTTATTGTACGGTTTCATTTCTTACCCGATGATTTCTATATTTAAACTGTCGTACCCTACAATATGCTCCCCTCCCTTTTAGTTGTTTAAATTCGTGTATTTTCTATTATTGCACGTATATCTGTACAGGTTAATTGTGATAGGTCCTGTCGAACCTCGTCACTACTTCGCCGGGGTTAGGCCAGACACTTACCAGTACATGGGGTCGGTTGTGCTGATTCTACACTTTGCGCTCTTTTGCGCAGATACAAGATTCGGACCGCAGTAGCAGCAGTGGTGCGTGTGTTAGCATTCAAATCCACGAGACACCGAGGTAGCTTGCAGGCGTCCGCAGGCCCGGCGTCCTCTCTATCCTTACTTTATTCTGTTTTCCCATGTGTTCGGGACAAATGGTTATATGTATTTCTTTCAAACCCTTGTTTCAGTATTCTATAGTAGTCTGTGAGTAGTGATACCAGATACTGGGTAGAAGTGTAATTTGGAGTTTCGTATTTCAGTTTTTCAGTTCTTTAAACATTTTTAAAGTCTTCCGCTTTATTTTAATGTTTCTGTTACTATATTGTTTAAACGAAATCAGTGATGTGTTTCTAAATGTTCGGCTTGCCTATCTCCGACAGTAGGCGCCATCACGACTCCCGATGGTGGGAAATCCGGGTCATGACACTGTATTTTCATGTATTTTATTGTATTCATTGTCTTTTTTCCATTGCAATCCAATGTATCTCGCTGCATTCAATGTATTTTATTATATTCACTATCTTTTTTTCCTTGCATTTTAATGTATCTTGCTGTATTCTATATATTTCATTGTATTCACTCTCTCGCTATATGGCATGAATATATTCATATGTTTTTTTATTTAATATAATTTATGTATTCAGATGTATTATATATTTTTTCTGAAGATTGCTATATTTTTGGGGTATTTTTATAACTAGTAATGCAAATGTTGTGTGTTATAGTTGAGTTTGTTGAGTTATATTAGGAGTCTATTATGTTAATTGATTCACTTTCCGTTTAAAAACAGTGTAATCCCCTGTTTCACGCGTGAATACAGTCGAATACAATAATCTGTCCAACTGTAATCTCATGTTTCACGCCATGAATACAGTCGAATACACTCGAATACAACAACTAATTAGCTAGACTTCCCTGATTCACGCCTATTTTTGCTATTGTATTCATGAATACAATATCTTAAATACATCTAATACATCTTATAATAACAGAAAACGTATCTACAATCCGTAATATAACAAATGGTATATATAGATAGCTAACTACCACTAAAAGATAGTGCTTTATGAAAATTTCTCTTTTTTTTAACGTGAATTCGAGTTCAATTGAGATCCATGAATATCTAATATAAATACAGTCAAATCTCTTTATAACAATACTTTACTATAACAATCAAGCTTTTTCGGAATCAAAATTACTTTATTATAACAGTTCGACCAAAAAATATGTTAAGCTTTTTGGTTAAATCAATTAATGATAATAACAAGTGTGAATCTTAGTTAAGGATAATAAAATCCAGATCGAATACTGAATGAAGTAGGCAACGACGTTAGCTAATAAATTTGAACTAACAAAATGCTCATAAATGCAATAATATGAATATTCAATAAATATAGACAGATGCGACTAGCATAACAACAAAAGCATTTACTACCCGATTATTGTGAGATCCGAATGATCCTTTTCTCTGACAATGGTGTGGACATAAGGGAATATTAGAGGGTTCAAGGATCTGCGAATCTTGTAAATAAAGAACCAAAAGTGTGAGCTTTTAACAGGGTAATCGATGAATAAGACAACTTTAGTATATTCCCAGTTCAATCTTTTACAGATTATTTTTCTTCTCAAATAGTCAAGATGCTTTTTTGTTTTCTATCTCTTCCTATTTATAAGAGATGCCTCCCAAAAAACTCTAAAATAAGGAATATTCCTTTATATGACCCTACATGATACACATAATGCAGTCCAAGATAGCTCAGATGCTAGCTAGAATTGCCATGTGGACGAGTTAGTTAAGAAGAGTGCCAAAATTCAAATATACGAGAGGCGGGAAAATTAGTTAAGAAGTAGTTAGTGTAATTTCAGCATTTTTTATTACATGTCATTTGAATTCCTGTTAAAATAGATATAAGTAGAAGAATTGTATGAGAGGAAGAACATTATTGAGTATTAAGAAAAGTTCTGAAATCCCAATCTTCTTCTTCTTCTTCTTCTTCTTCTTCTCCTTCTTGTTTTCCCTTCCTTATCGTCATTTCTCTGCTTATTCTCTGATTTTATAGTTCGATATCAGCTATTTGTTATCAATACTACCGTTATTTCTTTATCTCATCTGCTCGTTTTGGAATCAACCTTCTTGAGAGCGACCTTTAGCTGTTACGCCGCGGTCGACCCCGTTCTTGGTCTAGCTTACCCGTTACCATCGAGTCGACAAATGTAGACCTATACAATAACATCAAAAAATATTTAAAACAAATGAGATTGTCATAGATATATTTGACTTTATCGTTTTTGTTTTTTGTAAGGTTAAAGTGTGGAGGCAGGTTTCCTGACACCTTGAAGCAGCTAATTACAAGAAGCATCCTGTTTTCTTGTCATTTTTTTAGGATAAAAGATATTTATTTCAATAGAGATAAAACATTACATAGTACCAGCAGAAACATCTGTAGAAGTAGATCAAGCCTCGAGGACATTTACATTCTCCATTTCGGCTAAATTTAAACAGACAATAGAGCTAAGTTTTTTTATCAAGTACACACAACTATTTTTATCCATTGCTAGGTTATTTAGTACTATGGGCAGTGGATTAATAAAAACTTGTTTTTTCCTTGCATGCTTGAGTCCTTCCTTGGCCAATTTATGGGCCACCTTGTTTCCTTCTCGAAAGTTATGGATGATCATCGGGTGACTCAGCTGGTACATTAACCATCTGCAATCAGTAATAATAGTTGTATAAGATATAGTATTTGATTGAAAAGCTTTAATGAGGTATGTGCGTCAGTTTCCACTATTAGTGGTGAGAGATCATGATGGAGGGCTATCAAGAGTCCAAATTTTAAGGCTTCTAATTCAGATTGTAGCGGAGATGAAGAAGGTTTTGAATGTTGGAATCTAAGCATCCACTCTCCTCTATGATTTCTAAAAACACCTCCCAAACCTCCTATGTTTGAATTGTCGTTGAAAGCACCATCGATGTTTACTTTTATGAAATTGTGAGGAGGTTTGTTCCAAATAACCTTAATAGCAACAGATTGTGTTATTGTAGCTTCCTTAGTAGTGAGATAATAATATTCTAGGGCTAGAGAAATTGCATAAGAGTGATTATATTTCAGGGACAAGTTGCTATGATTATTGTTGTTCCTATTTGACCAAATAGTCCAAATAACAAACGGAAATAAGTTTTTCCAAGATAACATGGTGGGGGATGAAGTAGTACTGATGTTCCTAATCAGGCGTATCCAATCCCTAGTGTTTTTAACCTGGGAAAATTAAATTCTTAATGATGGCCATAAATAGCTAACTGAGTCACACTTCAAGAAAACGTGCTCAATTGTCTCTTCCCCCCTTTTGCAAATCGGGCAAATAGGGTCAATGTTTATGCATATGTGGTGAAGATACTGATGAGTAGGGAGCCTATTATGGAGGCACTTCTACATGAAAAACTTAGTATTATTGGGACATTTTGAACTCCAGACCCAATCAAAAGAACTAGGTATATTTAAGCTATGGTTAAAAAGACTGTAGCAGGATTTGGTGGTAAAAATACCATTTGAATTTAATTTCCAGTAGTAAGAGTTGTTGTTTGTTTTATTAGGCTCAAGTGAACATATGTCATTTTGGATATGAGGGGGTTATTCAAACGGAATTTTTGAGAAATCCCACTTGTTACCTAGCCGCGGTATACTAAGATTAATAGAGGATAATGGGAGAGGTCCCTCTATGATATTCCTAAGGGCAGTGGCTTTAGGAATCCAGTTGGAATCCCAAATATTCATGGAAGAATTTTGATGAGGGATCTATTTTAGCCCTTTGTTACAAATTTCCCAATCCTTGACAATACTCTTCCAAATGAAAGAAGTGTGTTTTTGATTTTTTGGAGTGCCATAGAGAGATGAGAGAGTTTGAGACCAAGGAAGAAGAGGATTGTGAAGGATTCTCCATGATAGACTTGCTAGGGCAACTAGGTTTTTGTCTTTTGCTGCATTGATTCCAATACCCCCATTCTTTTTATCTTTTGTCAATGTATCCCAAGAAAGAAGGTGTATTTTTTTTTGAGGTGGACGTGGAGCCCCAAATAAATCTTTTTTGAATTTTGTCAATACTTTTTAGTATCTTGATAGGTAAGAAATTATAGTGCATGGACATGATTTGGTATACTATTAAGAGAAGCATTTGCTAAGATGGTCCGGCCAGCCATATTAAGGAATTTGGACTTCCACGAGGATAATTTAGTATTCATTTTGTCAATGATGAATTGGTAGTCGGAGGGCATAGGTTTTGTGTTTGTTATAGGAAACCCTAGGTATTTACCAAAAGAATTTCTACATTTTATGTTGAAAAATCTTGGATAACTCCTTTTTGGTACTAGTTGGACAATTTTTTGAAACGATAATTTTGGACTTATCTTTGTTGATCTTTTGGCCTGATAGGGTGCAGAAAGACTCTAGGCAACTAAGAATTATTTTTTTGGGATTTATTATCAATTTGGCACATTAGGGTAAGGTCATCTGCATAAAAACTATGCGACAATTTATAATTCTTTTTACCTAGACTAACAGGTGACCGGTTACCAATATCAACCTGATAGTTTATGTTAATAGAAAGCATTTCTAGGCAGAGAATAAAAATATAGGGGAAAATGGGGCCCCCTTGTCTAATTCCCCTACTTGGGGAGAAGAAATGACTTCTACTCCCATTAACTAAAACAACTATATTGCTGGTAGTGATACATTCCATGATAAGGGAAGTAATTTTTGGAGGAAATTTGAAATAGCAAAGGGTTCTATAGATGAAAGACCATTCGAGCCGGTCGAAAGCCTTCTCAAGGTCAATTTTCAAAAGAAGAGAAGCTTTCCCATATTTTTGTTTATGCATCTTAGAAATAAGCTCTTGGATAATAATAGTATTGTCATTAGTACACCTACCTTTTAGAAAACTGGATTGATAGGGACTAATTATTTTTTATAAAAAAGGCTTGAGCCTATTTGCAAGGGTTTTTGTGATAACTTTGTTAATGGTGTTACATAAACCAATTGGCCTATAGTTAGAATTTGGGATTTTAGGGATTAGACAGAGTATCATTTATCCCATGTGGAAGCTTGCATGTTTCAAAAGTAAGTTGACAAAGGTGGGTCACTGAAGTGTTAACAGAATCTCAGAAAATTTGAAAGAAGTAAGGATGTAGACCATCTGGTCTAGGTGATTTGAAGGATTTAAAACTAAAGACTGCATTTTTAAGTTCTGATTGAGATAATGGTTTGTCTAAAATAGTAAGGTTAATGTCAAAGAAACTGGTGGACTCTTTCTTATTAGTATACCAATAAGAAAATTTGTGATTTGTGATGAATGAGTTGTTAAAAAAGCTATAGACATGGTTCATAATGCCCCGAGGATCATCAATCCAGTTTCCATTTGAGTATTTAAAGTATATAATTTTATTAATTCTTCTATTATTAGTAGAACAAATGTGAAAGATTTTTTAATTTGAGTCGCCTTCATTAAGCCAGTTAATCCTGGAGTGAAGTTTCCAGTAGTCTTCTTCTATTTTAAGGAGATTGTTATACTCAATTTTTAGAGTGAGTTCTAAGTTGTTAAGGAAGTTGCTATGACCATAAGGGATCGACTTTTGAATACCATTTAATCTAGCTATTAGGGTCCGTTTTTTTCTAAACAGGTCTCCAAAAGTAGCATTATTCCATTCCACTATACAATTTTTGAACAAGTTAGAGGCTTGAATGAAATCCCTATTGTTCCAGCAAGAGCTAACAATATTTTTGAATTGAGGATGTCTGCACCAGTAAATCTCCATTCTAAATGGCTTACGGAGTGGATTTGCTGGTTTAGGAATAATTTCAATTAATAAAGGGTTATGGTCAGAGTGAGTTCTTGGAAGGTGGATAACACTAGCATTTGGGAAAAAACTAATCCATTCTTCATTTGCTAAGACTTTGTCCAGCCTTTCCCTAATTCTAGTGCTATTACATTTGTTATTATTTGACCACGTAAATTTGCCACCTTTGAAACCTAAATCCAAAAGGTTGCAGTAATTTATTTTTTTCCATAACTTAAGAGCCCTTCTTCTATTTATAGAATTTCCACCTAATTTATCATCTGCTACTAATACATCATTTAAGTCTCCTCCTAGCATCCATGCACCTTTGTAGTTATCAAATATACTAGTAATGTTATCCCGCATAGTATTTATTTTTGATATCTTAGTACTTGCATAAATAGTAGTAAAGAGCCAAGTTTTTTTAGAAGGGATTACCTCAATAAGAGTGTGGATTTCATTGTTATGCCTCACAAAGTTTCTCACATTCACCACACTTGTGTCCCGCATAAATGCCATACCTCCTGATTGTCCTTCAGATGGGACCTCTATCATATCTGAGAATTTGAACTCATTCATCAAGCTGCCATGGCTGGTCATTCTGGTTTCTAAGAGGGAGACCATGCATGGGTGGTGGGTAGCTATAAGGTTATGAAAGTTTCTTTTAAAATCAGCATTATTACCACTACTAATGTTCCATATAACTATGTTTTTAGCACGATTCATCTGAGGGAGGTTTGGGTGGGCAGGTCCGTTGGCTTGGGTTGCTTGAGGGAATATGGGGTTCCTTCTTAATGATGGGACTAGAATCATGGCTAGTTTCACCACCGTCTTGTCCTGGGGAGGCCTCATATCCACCGTACATTTGAACAGTGAAAGTGGATAGGCTAGAATAAGTCTTTTCTCCCGCCTCTCCTCGAATAGATAGACTTTTACTTCATCTAGGTTTGAAACCTCTACTGTGTGCTTCCCTACAAGGTATATCTCCCCCTCCATTTCCTCCCCCTAGGTTCCCTAGATTTTGAGCTACTGGTGGTTCCTGAAAATGTTGATCTATTGGAACTTGATTCATTGGTTCTTCCTGTTGCATGTGGTTCTGAGATAGTTCCAAGTTCATCAGGATTGGGTTTAGAGCCATCATCTCCTAGGGAGGGAAGAAGGGTAATTCCAGTCCCAAGTTCTGTGGGAGGTATGGGTTCTGAGCAAAATGAGGAGGAAGATTCCACTGTGACCTCATTCCTTGAATGCCATTGTTGTTCATTCCTGGTGCTAGTGGTTGCATGATGTTGTTTATCCACATGTGGTTTAGGTAGTTGCTCATTGAGATATGAAGGCCCTCCAATATCACTTGGGCTAGGAACTGAGGATTGTTTATGAGAATGATACTTTCCTGGCCATTGATCATCACTTGGAGTGATATCCCCCTCCCCATGAGCCCTAGTTCTATCCAGCTTGTTGGGTGATGATTTTGCGGGAGTGGAGGTTGGGCATACACCACTGGTATTGGGAACATTTCTTGGGGTAGAGGTGGTAGATTTTCCATGGGTAAGGCTTGAAGATTTCTCAATATACGAATTAGGCGATATCTTCTCCGGTTGCTTGGAGGAATTCTTGGCATTTTCTGTTGAGGGAGCTAGGTTATATTGCAAAGGAGGGGTAGGTATGGAGGGTATAATTAGGTCTATTTGCATGCATTTCGGCTGGGTTAGCTTGCTAGAAGATATAGAAGATTTTTCATGGAGTTTGTTTGGCACGTGGAGACTAGGTTTTGTCATTTGGATGGGAGAACTATCAATTTTGGGCGGGTGGCTATCCGCGTGCATTAGTGTTTCGTATGATGGATTACTAGGGTCGTTTGAGGGTTGAGGGTTATTTAGGTGATGATTAGTAAAAGCATCAGTGTCATTTGATTGGGTAGGGGTGTTACTAAGAGGGTGATTAACTATAATAGCTTTTTTTTATCCTGTAGTGATATTCTATGAATTTTGGCCGTATATGGGGTCTGAATCGGGTTCAGAGCATTATCAGTTTGATGGTTTGTAAAATCTGACAAGGTGGTATTGTCAGAGACACTGTGGTGGTTTTTTTGCTTTAGGTTATAGTCCTTTTCTGAGTAGTTTGTGAGTAATTGAGGGGATTGGGTATATGAGTCTTTGTTATTAATTGTAGCAGTAAGATCATAATCATTGATATTAACTTTTGGAATATATTTTGCAGCTTTTGGAGATGAAAACTTACCTGGATAATGATTTGAAATTTGGTTAATATTACCTGACGTTTGGACTTTGGTTTTTTATATCTCTTTTCCTTTAAATTGCTGTGCATTCCTGCGTCGAGGGAATTGAACTGTTTGCCAGCCTTCCTCATCTGTGGATGGTTATGTAGGTCCGGTATTCACTGGATTTATTTGGCTTGCAGCCATTTTTCTTATAATTTTTTTCTCACAGACCAAGTCCGTGTGGCATAAAAATCCACAAGTTTTACGGAGATAGTTGTTTGCTTCGTATTGTATCTCTTGCTTGTGATTTCCAATGAGAATATGTTGTCTGACTGGTTCGTCCATTGGTACTTCTATGCATAATCTCGCATAGCGACCTCTCAGGGAGGATGAAGTGCAAGCATCAACCCTAAGAAGTCTTCCGATTGATTTTCCCACCCTTTGGAGTATTTGACCATCGTAAAACTCTGTAGGTAGTTAGGGTAACCTCATCCAGACTACTGTATGACTTTGTTTTGCAGTTTTTGCAAAAAAAATTGGTATCCGTTCTGTGTTGAGAGAAACCAAAAACGAACCATGGTCCGTCTTGGAGAATGTGGTTCATACTTTCTTCATGTTGAAGTTTAACTATATAGTAATCATTTCCCAGATCTATGAGGGGGGAAATTTTTTTTAAGCTTCCATAGCACTTGAATTTTTTGTTTTATCAGTTGGTGGAGAATTCTTTTGCCATGGAGTTTTATGATGAGGGAGTGTCTCCAAGGTTGGTATATTCTTTTTTTGTCCTCATTTGACATGATTATTGAAAGAAGTTGTTTATCCGTTAACTCTTCAATAGCCGATACTGAGTTATCCTCGATAATTTCCATTGGAAAAGAGATAGGGTCGGAGTGGTATAGGGATGGAGATAAAAATAATTCATTCTCGAAGAAATTTTGCTTTGAAATTTAATTGTGGGTAGTCTTTTGGGTTTTCAATATTTTTTTGGTCCATTGATTTTTTTTGAGCCAGTTGATCCGGAGGCTTTGAAGGGATATTGGGGTTGTCAACAACATTGTAATCAGTGATTTTTTTTTTTTTAATTAGCATGTGGTTTTCGGACTCGAACTAGCGACCTGTAGCACTTTGTGCCACTGGCCTTTACCAGTTGCGAACCTGACTAACTGTACCCACCGGGTCTCGCTGTTTTATAGGCGGGTGCCCGGCTAGTTCCACGGGGCCCTGAAGACGAGGCGGATTTGTAATGACTCCAGTGGCCCTGCGGGGGATCGAACTAGCAACCTGTAGCACTTTGTGTCACTGACTTTTACCAGTTGAACTACCCCTCGGGATTTGTAATCAATGGTCATTTGGAATTTTCCGATGAAGCAGAGGAAGAAGGAGTGGAAAAGAAGTTTTAGAGAGAAGATGGAGCACATCTCTCTTATCTTATAAGTACAATAACTTCACTCCCTCTATGATTACAAAAAAGATAAATGAAATTTTTTGTTTTTTCTTGTCATTCACTCACCCCCTCCCCCACACTCAACAACCTTTGCATTGTTTCGCCAATCACCACCAGCCCTCAATAACTATTTTATTTTCTTTTATATACAATGTTCTTAAAATTATAAAGATATATTCAGGCTTCGTATTTACATTACATAATATAATTTATAATATCTAAATGATAAATTTAGAAAACATATGTATTATCTTAAGTAATCATAATGTGTAGAAATTTAAACGCTACAGTAATAGACAAGCTTATAGCCAGTTTGGCCAAGCTGGAGAAATCAGCTTATTTTGAGAAGTGCTTTTTTCAAAAGTGCTTTTGAAAAAAGTACTTTTGGGGAGAAGCAGTTTGTGACTTTTGAGAAATAATTTGTGTTTGGCCAAGCTTTTTAGAAAGTGCTTTTAAGTGTCAAATTACGAATAAGGACATGAATAGATTTACTTAATAATTAATATTATAAGTAAATAAATAATCT